>PVKU01006005.1:0-112044 GCA_004027475.1 Anoura caudifer
CAGAAAAGGGCATCAGGTCCTTGGTTAGCGCCTCACTGAATATCGTCAGGGAGTTCTTGAATCCTTGTGGCAGACGGGTCCATGTTAACTGAGTTTTGACCCCCCTGCGGGGATCTTCCCATTCAAATGCAAAGAGAGGCTGGCTTACCGGGGCTGGAGGTATACAGAAGAAGGCGTCCTTCAAGTCCAAGCAAGTAAATGAGAAACAGTCGGCGGCAGCTGGCTTAAAAGCGTACATGGGTTAGGCACGGTGGGGTTCAGGGTTTAGGTGGCTTCGTTGACAGCCCTGAGGTCCTGTACGGGGTGATATCCAGACCCGTCAGGCTTCTTCACAGGGAGAAGCGGAGTGTTCCATTGCGATTGGCACGGGACTAGTGTGCCTTCGCGCAGATACTTTTCTACGACATCTGCAATACCCTGTTGCACTTCCTTGGGAATGGGATATTGGCGGAGGCAGCGTGGCTGGGCCCCCGGTTTCAATTCTACAATCACCGGGGGTCTACTTGTGGCCAACCCTGGCAGACTGCCTTTGGCCCAGACGTTGGGGAACTCGTCCCTGAGAGGGTCCCGTCCGCTCGGTTTTTCTTCTACGTCCTTTTTGTGGATCCAATAGTCCTCCTCTTGGGGTATGACAACCGCTACCAAACTGGAGGTTCCCAGCTTGAGAGTGGCCTGCCCCGTTGGGTGGAAGGCTACTCAGGCCAAAAGTTTACTCAGGAGGTCTCTCCCCAGCAGTGGGATGGGGCACTCGGGTAAGTATAGAAATTCATGGCAGACTCAGTGACCCCCTAATTCAATAGTCTGCGCCTGGCAGAATGTATTTGGCGCGCTGGGTTGTCTGGTGGCACCAACTATGGATACCTCTCACCCCGACGGCAGGGCTACTGGGGTTGTGACTACCGAGTGTTCGGCCGGTGTTTACCATGAAAGTCAATGTTTGGCCCCCAACCATGGCACGGACCGTGGGCTCATGGGGGCAAAGTTTCATCGAGCCTGGTCCTTCTCATTCAGTGTCTAGCCCCGCCAGGCTGAGAATGCCTGGGGTCGGCTGTGGTGCCGGTTCCTCTTTCTGTTTGTGGTTCAGGCAGTCCCGCGTCCAGTGTCCCCTTTCTTTGCAATAAGCACACTGGTCCTTTTCTACTTTGAAATGGCCCTTTTGGCCCTTTTTGGGTGGGTCTTTCTTCGGTGGTGTGAGACCCGCCGCTAACAGCGCCACTTTCTTTCTCTGCTTTTCTTGCGCAGCGGCCTCTGCCACTTCATCTCTATTGTTATAGACATTGTTGTCAACTTCAATTAATTGGCTAATGTTCATGCCCGCCAAGCCCTCCAGCTTTTGGAGCTTCTTGCGAATGTCTGGCGCCGCTTGGGTCACAAACGCCATGTTAATCATCCGGTGGCTGTCAGGGCTCTTGGGGTCGAATGGGGTACATATCCTATAGGCCTCCATCAGGCGCTCTAGGAAATCTCCCAGACACTCATCTGCCCTTTGCATCACGCTGGAGACCTTCGCCATGTTAGTGGGCCTTCTGGCACCAGCTCGGACCCCTTGTAGGATAGCCTCACAGTACCGGTCAAGGGCAGCCCTCCCCTGCTCGGTGTTATGATCCCAGTCCAGCTGGGTCTCTGGGGCTGCCACCCATGCGTACTGCTGCAGGTCGAGGGTGCCTGCTGGGGCATGGGTCTCTAAATACTGATGAGCCTCTTGTAAGATCTTGCACCTCTCCTCAGTATTGAACAGAGTGAGTAGGAGTTGGCAGCAGTCATACCAGGTGGGCCGATGGGTCTGCATTATGGACTCCATCAAATCTATTAGGGCCTAGGGCTTCTCTGAATAGGAGGGCATGTGGTGTTTCCAGTTGAGGAGGTCTGTGGTGGTGAATGGCTGGTAGTAGAAAACTACTGGCCCCAGCTAGAGTGTCCCATCTGGCGCTACCTGCGGGGGGCCCTGGGTCTCTCTTAGGGGCATCTGCAGGGGTAGGTGGTGTCTCAGGCAAGACGCTATTGGTGACTGTGTGGGTGCAAGAGGCCCCCCTTTTTCCTCCAGTGGCTGGGGAGGGACTGATGGCGACAGGGTATCTGGTGCCAGTGGCGCTTTAGGCGGCCCCTGTATTTGGTAGGGTGGTGAGAAGGAGGGCACATCATCCTCTGGGTGGCCCTGATAAATAGGATGTTTTGGGGTCTTTGCAATGAGAACCTGTGCTGGTGCTTTGGCGGCCAGGTGTCCGCAGCACATTCAGGCGCCTTTCCTCTGCCCAGATGCTCCCACTCATCTGGGCGTTGTCTTGGTGCACGGCTGAAGTTACCTGGGCATGTGCTGTGATAGTTCCTGCCACCTATCTATGTAGACAAACTGGTCCAGGTGCCCTGGTTTCCCTGTGACTATCAGGTGAACTGCCCTAATGATACTCAAATTGAGGGTGCCTTCAGGGGGCCAGCCTACCCCAAATGTGGGCCATTTGGACATACAGAAAGTCTCAAGCTGACCTGGAGTCATCAAGGGGTCCTACCCTCAAAACTGGTCAAAATTCTGGAGCATACAATCTAAAATGGTTGATGGACCACTCCCCGTGTTTCCTCCCCTTACGGCGCAGACAAACAAGGGTTTTAGGGTTCTCTCACTCGCCCGCCTGGCCTGTCCTCTCTCGAGGAAGTTAGGTCAGTCTTGACTAAGGCTGTCCGTGTAGTGATTTGGGCTATCCACCCAGCTGTTATGCCGTATGACTGGCCCAGGAACCGCAGGTTGGGGCTCACTCTTACTCTGTAAGCTTTGCTTGTGGAGCCACAAACACATTCACTCTCTTTCACACACACAATTTCTCAGAGTTTATTACTTTTCCCTCCCCAAGAAAGGGTCTGCCGGTCTGGGCCTCATCGTAGTTGCTCAGCCCAAATTCTCAGATTTCTGTTTGAGAGGTGATCAGCCTCTCCCTGGTCTCGGGTCTGGTCCCCGGGGCACTTACCAATCTGGTACCTCCTGACAGTTTGTGGTCCATCTCTCCCCTTCTGCCTGGGTCTTAGAGTGGTTGGGGATGAGGCCCTGGAGCTCCCGTCCCAGGAAGCCCGAAATTACCGGGGAACATGCTCCTTCACCAGCAATAGGGCTCCCCCACCGAGCCCCCGCTCGCTTTCACCAGAGGCAAAATGCCTGCTTCGCGTGAGTTCATTTCCCGGTCAGGGAACAAAATGTTATGGGAGAAAGAACTCACACACAGTGGAGATGGCAGAACACAAGCCTTTATTCACGCGCGCGGGCCCAGAGGAGGCAGTTTCCAAATTCTGAGCCCCAAACCTTGGCTGAGCAAGGCTTTTATAGCTCTCCGGATGCCCAATCCTACATGGCAGAAGCAGGAGGTACAGAAGCTGATGCAAAAATAACTCTAGTGTTGAGGTGTCCTTGAGGTGTCCTTATTTGGTCTTAGTGGAAGCTGGGTGTACAGAAGCCAAAGTGGGAGTTAGCTGCTACAATCTAAGTGAAAAAGTCATGAAGAGGATATTCTTTGGATGGCAGCTACTGGGATTCAGGTGATTTCTGCTTCTTGATCTGGTACTTATTATATAGATGTGTTTAGTCTGTGAAAATAAATTGTATAGGCTGAATGTAGACAATAGTTTAGTAGGATGTAGTGATTGTTGTGAAAATGGATCAAGTAATAAAAAAGCAACTTCAACTGTTTTCGTGTGCTAGGGGTGCTAGTCTTTCTCATGAAAGCCTTACAGCAACCTGTAGCTGGGCACACTGACTTAAACAAAACCCTAAACCCGCCTAAACCCAAGTGACACCTAAACTGAAATCACCCATTTCCAGGCATGGTTATAACTTATTCATTTTCATTGAGCAGAAATGACAAGCTGGTAGCCAATGGACCTGATCCTCAAGGAGAGTTGCCCCAGATCATTGCTTTTTTTTCAATCCTCAACTGAGGGTATATTTATTGATATTAGAAAGAGAGAAATAATTCCTGTCTGTGCCTTATGCCTGCCAGGAATTATTTCGCCCCTTTGAAGCCTCTGAAGGCCTAAGAGGTTGCTGACACCTAGAAGTACATTTGTGTTTGGAAATGGCAACTCAGATTAACTCAGATGTCCATCCAACTGAATGCTGAATGGAAATAAGTAACTGCAAGTAGGTCATTTGTAAAATAATAATAATTATTATTAATGGGCATTTTGCCTAAACCAATTCGTATTTATTTGTCATTTTTGCTGTTTGTTAAAGAGATAACTAATTATGTGTTTTGTTTTGTTTTGTTTTGTTTTAAAGTATGTAGTGGCTTGAAAGGTCCTCTTTTCTGGAGAGATGATAAGAAGCTGGATAGGAGAGATGCTGTGAAAGGGTCCTGTGAATGGAATTTTCCAGACCTGGCTCCATTTGCCTCATAAGTTAGTAGAAATTCCTCCTAGAGCCTTAAATTCTGTTGCTTGACAATTCTGTGAGTTTCTTGCCTTTCTCCTGCTTTAAAAGGTAGTTTAATAGGAAACTGGAAACAATTTTAAACTGGAAGACAGGCATTTACTTCAGAAGAAATTTACCCAAGGAGTGTTAACTGAACAAACCTATCAGTCCCCATGAGCACCGGGTGGTTAATGGTGGCTCACGAGGGACAGGATGCAGCTGTGGGTGGGGGTGGGGACCAATGTCCATAAGCCTGGGAGAAAAAAGCCACTTTGGAGGAAGGTCTGCTGTTGACCAAAGGTTAATGTTAACAGTTGAGAGATATCCGTGATCTAGTTAAGGAAATGAAAGTGTAGCTGGTTTAATGAGACATCAGACATGACCCTGAGCATATTTTGACCAAGGATGCTGACAGAGGGCTGTGCAAGAGCAACCTCATGGTCAGGTGGGGGTCAGGATGGCTGGGCTCCAAGGATCGTCCTGAATGGAGGGGGTTCATGCCCCTGGGCAGAGATATCTCCTTGTAGGTTGAAGGAACAGAGCAGTTTGGAGATAACGGACCCTCTGGATTTTGTCAAATCACAGAAAGGGTAGCTTGGGCAGGGCACCCAAGCATTGGTGTTTGAGGGATCCTCACTGAACACAAGAGATTTTAAACAAAAACCCATTTTCAAGTAATAGGCTCAAAGTGAGTGCAGATGTAGTGATTAGATAATACTTCTGTTGCCTTGTACTGGTGGGAATTTCTTCCTCCTTTGTTTTCATCTCTTTGACAAATACTTATGGAATGTCCCTGATTAGACAAGCACTAGGCTGGGCCATGTAAACAAATAATTTAAGTAACTCCAGACAAATGTGATAATAGAAGTCCCAACAGAATGCCTTGGGACATGTACAAATTAGGTTTATCAGTTATTTATACTTAGTTTCTTGTTAATAATTAGACAAAGGGTAATCTTTTCATAAATCAAGAAACTTATTTTCCTTTTAGGCTCTTTTGTGCATTGTTTCAAATACAATGGAAGAGCTTAGCCTGATTTAGAGAAAATCACCTAAATGTCCACCATACACAGGAGGCAGGGGAACTTGATAAGATTTTTGCCAGAAGGATCTAGTTTTATAAAGGTGTTACCTCAACCCTTTTACAGCAATGAAACAAATGAAATTGACCACATGTGTGGCAGTGATAAGATAGGTCATTCCAACCAATGCCAGGGTGACCTGTCGTTTGTATTTCAGTGGAGGTAATAACTTGTAAAAGAATTCCTCAGTTCCTTTTGACTTTTAAAAAGGTGGTCTGGTGCTCTTTCTTTCCTTTCCTTTTTTTTAATCCAACCTAAATCAATAGCAATGCATTGTCTATAAAATGCAGCTCAGAAGATTAATATATCACTATGTTGATACAAAATATTTCCAAACAAAATTTGGGGAAAGAGGATCAGTGGCAATATGCATTATAAGTAATGTGTGAATACAGTCTCTTTCTGAGGGATCCAAGCAGCATCTGAGCATTCAAGCGAAATAGCAAACCTGCACTCTGAGAAGCCAATATGGTTGGCATGGCTTCCTCATTGTTGTGTTTCATCAACTTATTTTTTTGGCTACTTTTGCACATTTTCTCCTCATTAGAACCTTTAGAATTAGCTTATAACATTCCATAAAGTTCCACAGTGATTTAGATAACAATTATTTGCATTTGTCTATTAATTTGGGCAAACTTAAATCTTCATGGTGTACCTCTCAATTTATTTAATTCTTCTTTTATGTTCTTTGGTGATATTTTATAGTTTTGTGCACATGGGCCTTATGCATTAGTTTTAAGTGTTTTTTATGTTTTTTTTGTAGCTATGATAAACAAAAACAAAATATTTCTAAAATATTTTCCGGAAAGTTAATTCTGGTATAGAAAAATTATTGTCTGCTAATATTGTATCCTTCTGCTTTTCTGAATCTTTTTATTGATCTAAGAGATTTTCTTTTTAATTCTCACCTGAGGACATTTTTTTCATTGCTTTTAGAGAGAAGAAGGGAGAGAGAGAAACATCGATGTGAGAGAGAGACATCTATTGGTTGCCTCTCATATGCACCTGGACTGTGGATTGAACCTGCAAACTTTCAATCATGGGACAGTGCTCCAACCAACAGAGCCACACAGGCCAGGGCTGATCTAATAATTTTTTGTTTGTTTGTTTGTTTGTTTGCTGATTCTCTTAAATTTGCTAGATTGATAACATTACCATCTGAAAATATCAAGAGTGTATTTTACTTCCTTTTCTCAATATTAGGGTCTCTGCTACTCCATCTCCTAATGCATCGATGCGACTGTGCAGAAAGTACAGTCTTGAGCAACAGTTGGAGCTAACATTCTAATTCTACCTGATTTCAGTGGGAACTCACTTTGACATTTGTTGTTGTTTTCTGATGGTCACCCTTCGTTAGGCTAGGAAGTTTTCTTCTACTACTAGTTCACAGAAGATTTTTCTTCTCTTTCTTTTGGTAATAGCTTTATTGGCATCTAATTCACATACAATACAACACACCTATTTAAAGTGAACAATTCAAACTTCCGACCAAGATGGAGGCATAGGTAGACACACTGTGCCTCCTCACTCAACCAAAAGGATAACAACAATTTAAAAACAAAAACCTTCAGAACTGACAGAAAAATCAAACTGTATGGAAGTCCAACAACCAAGGAGTTAAAGAGGAAACACTCAGACCAGTAGGAGGGGTGAAGTTGAGCAACTGGTGAGAAAAGGACTTGCAGCAAATTGGTGGCTGGCAGACCCAGTGAGGTGGCAGATGTGGAAGGGCATGGTGCACAAGGCGGCTGGCAGACCTCCAGGTCCCACATTTGCGCACAGATAAACCAGGCAAAATTGGGGATCCGGACAGATTGCACAACCCAGGGTCCCAGAGCGGGGAAATAAAGCCTCAAACCACCAACTGAAAACACCTGTGGGAGTCGAGGTTCTGGGAGAAACTCCCAGCCTCACCGGAGAGTTTGTTGGAGAGACCCACAGGGTCCTATAATGTACACAAGCCCACCCACCCAGGAATCAGCACCAGAAGGGCCCAATTTGCTTGCAGGAAGTGAGGGAAGTGACTGAAGTCCAACAGAGAGTGGAGCAAGCACCATTGTTCCCTCTCAGACCCCTGCATCACAATCCAGTCAGGTGTGGTGCCCTGCCCTGGTGAACACCTAAGGCTCCACCCCTCACTATATAACAGGCATGTCAAAACAAAACAAAACAAAAAAATGACCCAAGCAAAAGAACAGATCAAAGCTCCAGAAAAAAATACAACTAAGTGATGAACAGCTAACCTATCAGGTGCACAATTCAAAACACTGGCGATCAGGATGCTCACAGAATTGGTTGAATTTGGTCAAAAATTAGATGAAATAATGCAGGCTATACTAAGTGAAATAAAGGAAAATGTACAGGGAACCAATAATGAGGGAAAGGAAACTGGGACTCAGATCAATGGTGTGGACCAGAAGGAAGAAAGAAACATCCAATTAGAAAAGAATGAAGAAACAAGAATTCAAAAAAAAAAAAAAAAATGAGGAGAAGCTTAGGAACCTCCAAGACATCTTTAAATGTTCCAACATCTGAATCGTAGGGGTACCAGAAGGAGAAGAGGAAGAGCAACAAGTTGAAAAGTTATTTGGACAAATAATAAAGGAGAACTTCCCCAATCTGCCAAAGGAAATAGAATTCCAGGAAGTCCAGGAAGCTTAGAGAGTCCCAAACAAGGTGGACCCAAGGAGGAACACACCAAGGCAAATCATAATTACATTACCCAAGATTAAAATGAAGGGGAGAATCCTAGAATCAGCAAGAGAAAAGGAGGCAGTTACCTACAAAGGAGTTCCCATCAGACTATCAACTGATTTCTGAAAAGAGATTTATAGACAAGAAGGGGCCGGAAAGAAGTATTCCAAGTCATGAAAGGTAAGGACCTACATCCAATATTGCTCTATGCAGCAAAGCTTTCATTTAGAATGGAAGGGCAGATAAAGTGCTTCTCAGATAAGGTCAAGTTAAAGGAGTTCATTATCACCAAGCCCTTCTTATATGAAATGTTAAAGGGATTTCTCTAAGAAAAAGAAGATAAAAAATATGTATAGTAAAATGGTAGCAAACTCACAACTATTAACAACCACACCTAAAACAAAAACACAAACTAAGCAAACATCTATAACAGGAACAGAACCACAGAAATGGAGATCACATGGAGGGTTATCAACAGGGGAGTAGAAGGGTGGGGGAAGAGAGGGGAAAAAGGTACAGAGAAGAAATAGCATAGATGGTGGGTAGAAAATACACAGGGGGAGGGTAAGAATAGTATAGGAAATGTAGAAGCTAAAGAACTTATAAGTATGACACATGGACATGAACTAAAGGGGAAGAATGTGGGTGGGAGAGGGTATGCAGGGTGGAGGGGAGTGAAGCAGGGGGAAATGGGACAACTGTAATAGCATAATCAATAAAATATATTAAAAATAAATAAATAAAGTGAACAACAATTCAATGGCCTTTAGTCTGCTTACAGAGTTGGGCAACCATCACCACAGTTAATTCCAGAACATTCTCATCACCCCAACTAGACACCCACACCCTTTATCTGTCACCTCCCAATGTTGTTAGGAAGGGCTGGTGGCTTTTCTTCAGGGTAGAGATTCCCTGTGTCTTCTGTGGCTACTGTTCTTTGGGGCTGTTTGCCTTTTATTTCTGTCCCTGATACCCTCACCACTGCTTCCTCTGGTCAGCACTGGTGAGGAGGTGAGAAGAGAAGTTGCTCTAAGTGTAGCTGTGAAAAAATAAGCATCCTGTTCAACAGCTCAGGGTCTGGTTTCCTCTGGCCATCGGCTGTGGCATCACCATCCCTCAGAGCTGCTTCTCTGTCCATGTAGGTTCTGAGCGGTGGCTCCCTCTTCAGGGGGTGGACTGTTTATATATGTTAGATCTGATTCTACCCTCTTTGTCTCTTAAAAGTTGCTAAACATTTCTGGTCCACTGCTCCACTGGTAGCACCCTATCTGTTCCAACATGATTAAAACCATCTTCTTTCTCTTTTTCTCCTTTTTCTCCTGCTCCTCCACCTCCTCCTGTTCTTGTTTCTCTCTTAACAGGACTTGCAACATCACAGATTATACTGCAGTTTCCACCACCATGTGACTGCTGGTTTGCTTTCTGCATAATTGAGGTTTTAATCATAGCCCTCTAGAAAATCTTCACGTTGTCTTTCTAGAGCGCTTGAAGGAAAGTAGGTTATATATTTATACCACTTTGATTTATTTTTCTCTGATACCTCCACAATGTTTGCTGAAGAGTATAATTAAAGAATATTTCTAATGATTTTAATTTTTTTAATGTAGGGGCCTTCTTGTAAGGATACTCTAAAATTATACATAATATTAATTATCAACCCATACACATAGAGAACAGTTGTCAGCCACACCATTGTTCTGGGCTTCTGGGTACAACTGGACTTGGAAAACCTTAGTAATGAGAGGGATATTCTCATAAATATCAGTGTACTGGTGCCAGAAGAGAAAAATCTTGCCTTCCAGCCAAATGGTGTTTTCTGCATTGAGACATCAACCCACAGAGTGTGGTGGTGGACCTTATGCTGTGGAATTTCTTGATCTTATGTTTATTAAAAATTTGTTTCACTTGCGGAGTAATTAGAGTGCTAGCTCCCAAGCACTTGCCAAATGAAGATTCCAGGGAGTGTAATGGTTCCTCCCAACTCACTTCCTAGTAATTCCAAATACTCTTAAATTATTCTCTCCTTAACCACCATTGCTTTCAGGTCTGTCACCATTTGTTAAAAATCAAACATGTCAGAATGGGCTTTGCTCTGATGGATGAAAGGTTGGTATTTCAGAAGTGGAGATATTCTCATGTCATAGGGGGACTAGCTTAACCAGAGATGTGCCTGTGGTCTCTGGTTTGCTGGGGTAGTTTTTCCCTTTAACACCTAAACACTGATAGCCTGTGTCCAACCTGACAAACAGCATCAAGTTTAGTCCAGCTGTTTTGGGGATTTCCTGAGGGAAGTTTAGTCATTGCACACACCTGTCCTCTCACCTTAGCCGGATGCCCCCCATACCTCATTCTTGTCATCTCCTGGCTGGCATCTTTCAGCCGCGGTTCTTGTCCCAATAGGGACGTCCTCTCCCCTATCTCCCCTCCCCTCATTAAGGCAGAGCTAAAACTATCACATTAAATAAAACTTTACCAAAGATTTAGGAAGCAGAGGGACTACTTGTTTTTGCCAACATTCCTATTTCTTCTTCACTTTATTAACAAAGTCACAGGTTTTAGCTGGATTGATGGCTGGGAGTTAAATTATGTTTCTCAGCCTTGCTTGCAGCTAAATTCTGGCCAAGAGAATCAAAACAAAGTGATAAAATAGTGTGTACCACCCAGTCTGTGTCCTTGAAGGAAAAGTGATTTCTCTTCCTTCTCTATTTATTGCCAGCATGTGGATGTGTTGTCTGGTGCTGGAGTAGCCATCTTGGATGTGAAAAAAAGAACAGAAGGACAGAAGGATCTCCAAAATTCTGGAGTCACCATATTAGCCTCAGACTGCTTAAACTTGAATAGAATGAGAGAAAAATAAACTTTAATTGGGTTTTAGTTACTGTTCTTTTGGCCTCTGTTACAAAAGATGAACCATACAATTTGGTATAATGAAAGGGAATAACAAAAGAAAATTAAACTGGTTAGTAGATCTTTCATAAGACAGAAAAACAAGGGAAACTTCAGATCTTGACTAATAATTTTGGAAATTGAAGAGGACCAGAGCTTTGGGAATTTTCAGTTGCTTATTTCTTGATGATTAACCATGAGGGAAGGTTTCTGGTGACTTTCTATGAGTTTGTCCTTATTAAGGTCATATGAAAACTGTAACAGTATGTAATAAAACACTATTTTTAAATAAACACTCCAGAATTTAAAGCTTCAGATTGCTACAATATAGGCATTATTTTTTAAAAATTTTTGAAATTGCTTTGAGACCATGTGTAAGTCATACAATAAAATCCACCTTATTAATTAAAAGTCACACCTCATTTTGATATATATTGATATCACCCAACTTCCTAAATCAACAAGTTTAGCTCTGAATGACTTTTGGTTATTTATTAAAAATAAATTTATCCTTCAAAGATATAGTTATAAATCTAACTGAATGATTGAGCCATGGTTCTGAAAATACTGTCAAAGAGAATTTCAGAAGCTGTAAAACTGCAGACTCACTAAAGAAAATATCCCTTTCCCAAGCAAGACTAAAAGGGTTTGTGGGGAGGTCTTAATTAATCACAAACCTGAGTCTTTAATCTGTTTACCAATAGCCAGTTACACAGTAAATTTTACTTTGGTTACCATCCTGGCATCAGTTGCAAACTCATGATGATACAAATGGATTTAGATCTGGTTGCATTTGAAATTTAAGTTTCAGCAGGTGGTCAACGGGCAGAGACATTTCACACCAAACCGGAATAGTCTGTAACTCTGTCTTAGAAAGCAGCTTGCTTATAAATACTTCACTCTGAGTCAGACAAAAGCTGAGTGGATGTGAGGCCACTTCAGACAAAAAGCAGATAAATTCCTGCTTAACATGTACCTGATGCTTTATGAATTCTGCTCGGGTTCAGATTTCTTGGATCAAATGTTCCCTGTGAGGTCATGTGGTTCCAGGGACAGAGCTAAGCTTGGGGTACGCTACAGAGAAGCCACGCACCCGAGGCTGGCTGCTCTGAAGGTAAGTGTTAATCCCAATCTGACTTCATGTGTGTGCTGCAGCTGCTGGGAACATTAGGAGGGCCATCTGTGTCCAATGGAGCGGTTTCCTACCACTCAGCCTCATATGGCCCAAAAGTTAATTTAGTGCATATTGGGAAATTCCTGAAACAACATGAGACTTAACACCATTTTTCCATTGAATCCTTGGAGTTTTTGTTATTTAAAGAGCCCATGGAGGTGTGAAACTTCAGGACTGAAGATGGAATGGCTTACTCATAAAATCTGGGACCCTTACTGAGAGTTCTTTCTCTCTCTCACTCAAGCTCAAGTGTTTTCCAAGAATAAACCCGATGCCATACTTGGAGTGAAACTGGCCTTGGGCATTCTGACGCAAACCCTGACTTCTCGTTGGTGACCATTTTATGTGTCAGCCTGGTACTGTGGAGTGCCTGTCAAACTCAAACTACACATTTGCATAGGATAACCTCAGGGACGTGGATTTACAGTCAGTGATTTCACACTTGGGAAGTGAAACTAAAAGCTTCGTGGAAATCTGGAATTAGAGTTAGTGTTCTCTGACCTCTCCGTGTCTCCAAAACTGCCTATTTCCTCCATTCTTCATCCCATTCCTTCAGCATAAAGACAGTATCTGCTGAAGCTGGTTTATATCCAAGTGTGAGCACAGGAGCTTTGATCTAAGCGTAAGCTGCACTGAAGTTATGGCTGTGCATTTTTTAAAGCGATGCTTGGTGTTTAATCGAGTGTAGCTAAATGACTTGATCTTGTCATCTGAACAGCTGCTGCCATACCCATTCTTGGAGTCTTTTCAGAATGATTAGGTAAATTCCCCTCATTTCAGCTTTCCTCTTCGATTGATCCAGGTATCAGCAGTTATATCTGTTTGAAATATAACTACTGTAATGTCATCTATTCATGGATAATTTAGTACATTTGCAGCCCCTTAAAGGAACACAGTAATCCAAATGCTTATTTGTTCACCTACTATGTACCAGTCAGCATTGTGACTACACACGTCTGGTTCTTTGTGTAGCTTTTCGATAGGACTGCATGACTCTAAATACCCACTAAAGGATTTGGGGGGATGGAGAACCCCTGCCTTTGCCTAGTGTCTTTCACCCCATCTTCATTTCTCATTTCCATGAGTATCCTTCTGCCAGGCCCTCAGCTTCCATGAATACACACTTGATGTAGCTTCCCGATTGGCTTTATGACTTTCCAATCAGGCAGTACTGAACCAAATTCACTTTGTGGGAACTTTCCCCCAAAGGATATTCCAGAAAAAGTATGTTTTATACACAGATGAACTTGGGCCTTTGGAAACAAGTGCACTAGCCACATGATCAAGCAGTAGGGGGCAGTCTTGTTCAGCTCCTCATCCCCAGAGTCCCCAGGGTGCCTGGTGGAGATAGCCAGCCAGCCCCCATGTCAACTGATCTGTTCTCACCTTGATTATCTCTTTATTACTTCAGGCTTCTTATAATTCATTTGCAGTGCTCCTGCTCTCATGGCCAACTTAACGTCATGCTGACAAGAATAAAAATCTAATTGCTTAAAAAATAAAAATGAATTTGATTCTTCCTCACTGCATCATTCATAAGCCAAAGGCGCCCACACATGGGACAACTATCAGCATGAGCTCCCAAAGCTGGCACGTATACAGAAGGTGCACCTTGATTGTTTTCCAAATCAGAAGATTTTTCCTACTTAACAAAAATAGACACCATGGAACAAGACTAGATACAGAATGTCAGAGAACAAAGATATCCTTAGTTACTTTTCTAAGCATCTTATGCTTCAAGAATCAGCATAATGAAGGGAAGCTACAGAAGTGACCTCTTGCTGGTACCTAGTGTCTGGACATCAAGTAGAAACAAATGTACCAACGATCATTAGAATGAAACCTGCTTCTAAGTTCTAGCATCTGCAATGTTACTTGAAAGACAAAGTCTCTTGCTGCAAAGAGTTACGAGAGAAAGATATCTATCCACTCATCCACTCATTCATCTTGCATCTGTTGAATGACCACTATGGAAGGGACACTATAGATGCTTGGAATCTATAAACTTGAACCACAAAAGAGTGTGTTTTTCTGGAATTTTGGCTGAACATAAATATTGTTGATGTCACATACATCTCTCACATTTCCTTAATGAAGTTTGAGAGGCAATCCAGCATAGTACTCAGTGTACAGACTCAGGTAGAAGAGCCCGGCTTCAACACTTTATAAATATGCCACCTTGGGCAAGTTACATGGCCTTACTGGCCTTAATTCAATCTCATCTACTAACTAGAATATTAGTGCCCACCTCAGAGGGTTGCTGTGAAAATTAATATTGTTAATACATATAATATACATAACAGTGCTTAATACATAGCAAGAGCTCACAAATGCTGGCCATCATTATCAATATCAAAACAGACCTGGTATATATTGCTCAAGTTCTTCAAGATTAAGTTTGTACAGAATGAAGATAATTCTTACCCACTATACAGAAAGGTTGCAACTCAAATGAGACAATATGTATAGAAGTGTTTTATAAATAGTAATGTCTTTTGTACTTCAAAAGTCATTTTTATTATGTTACACTCTCAAAAGATCACTCCAATGAAATCTCTTTGTTCAGTTCCCCAGGTTATACTCTCTGACTAAAAATTTAAACAAGAAAAGCAGGCTCAACTCCTCAGTAGAGGAGAGAGAAATTTGTGATTACAATCCCTCCGAAATCTATATAGTCAGGGTGGGTGGGTGGGGGTAAGGGAAGAGACTGGTGATGATATTAGGGGGAAACAATGGACATGGGACCACCAAGACACAATAAAGCTTTATGAGGAAGGATGAGAACAGGCACGTGACCCAACCTAGGCCATTTGGATGCTCCTTGATGGAACTAATTTCTTTGCCAGAGGAACAAGATCACTCAAAAGTATTGGCATTTGGTTCCACTCACCAGCAGCCTTCTGAGCACATGCTCCCTGCCATGTGCAGGTGTCCTGGTCTCCAGTCCCTGCTCTCCAGGGCTGCTTTCTTCCTCTCTGTTTCCTAGGCTATTTCCTCATCAGTCTGGGAGCTCCTGACCCTTTTCCGTAAATTACCTTTAACCTAAGGCAGGTTTAAATTTTACTTCTTGCAACAAAGGAGTCCTAACTAATACCTGCCCTATCCTACCTCATAAGGGCAGCCACTGAAATCACCTGTCTTCCTCCAGCCTCTGCCATGCACCATGCATTCTACTGTGTGAGGGTCCCCAGCGCACTGATGACAGCTCCTGTGTCGTATCAGTGTTTTTAAAAATCACTGACTTTTCTGTTCATTGTGCAGATATTTAGTGAGTATCTAGGGATTGTTTTAGGTGCTGGGGATGCATCAATAAACACAATAGACAAAATCCTGTGACCTCACGGGTTTACTTTTAATGAGGAAAGAGAGATAATAAACAAGGTTTAAAAATACATATATGCACATATATGATGTTATATGACAAAATGCTTAAGAAAAACAATGATCCTGAAAAAGAGGACAGAAAGAGTGAAAGATGAGGGGCTGTTGCATTTTAAATTGAGTTATTAGGGAAGGATCACCAACAGGGGGACATTTAAGTAAAATGCAGTGGCAAGACAGAAAGCCCTGTGGATACCAGCGGAAAGAGCATTTCTGGCAGAGGGAGCAGAAAATGCAGAAATGCCACAGAGGAAAGTGGCCTCCCCAGGAGCAAGAAAGCTAGTGTAGCTGGAGTGGAGTGAGTGTGGAGACCAGGAACGTACTAGAGAGTGGGGCAGGCAACGGAGGGCCATGGATAGGACTTTGGTTTTCATAAGGAGTGAGTTAAGAAGACATTGCAGGGTATTGAACAAGCAACAAACACATGATGACCTGTTCAGTCCTCTCCTATGCCCAGCATCTGTAGCCATGACCCATGCTTTCCATCCCTGACCTCAGCCCTCTGCTCTGCCTCAGCCAGACCGGACTCGCTGATCCAATCTGAACACCATACGTGTTTCCTCAGCTGATCCACTTGCTATCCAAACCCCAGCACCCACCAAAGGTCATGTCCAATCCCGTTTCCTTCCTGTACACAGGCCACAGTGATTTATCTACTTCCGAATCTCTCATGGATTCACCTCTACGCCCTCCAGCAGAGATTTAACACATATCACATGATACTTTATTGAATTTTTCATTCATGCCTGCCTTGTCTACTCAAAACTATAGATTGTAAACTTTTGGAACAAAAAGCACCATGTCTTGCCCTTCTTTGCAGCCCCTTGAGTGCTTGATGAAAAGCAGTTTTATGTTACTTGAAACAATCTCCAAGCCTCTCAACATGTCTGGGTTCTGTTTCAAAGGTTTACAATGGCCCCTTCTTTTCTAGGGGGTGTTGGAAAGTTCCAAATGAATGTGTAACTACATGGTTTGCTCTTTGCTCAAGTAACAGAACAGAATTACAGTGTAAGACCAATCATCACAGTCCATTAATCGGGGTTGTTCAGGGGAAGTGAAGCTCCAGGTTTTGGTTGAGCAATCAGGGGACAAGAGGCCATGAAAACTAGGTCCAAGGTGTTTGCCCCAGCCCCAAGAACAAGCCACAATTGTCCACCCTGCACTAGTACACATTGCCGGCCGTGGAAATGCATTCTTCAGCTCTGCAGCTGAATGGCACATACAGCCCCATGATTCCAGATCCTGTGTAAAGTTAACTATCCTTCTATAAACATTAACACCCATGGGAATGGTATGCCATAATTACAGAGGAATATACTCTGTCCTTAAGTACTTGTCAGTTTACAGAATGCATTCTGCAGACCAGAGAGCAAATGTAATTTGCATGGCAATGTTTATAGCAGTCCCCGCTCTGTTCACAGGCTGCCTGGGCTGAGGACACTAGGTTGTGTTTTCATGGAATACACCTGCAAAACCATGGTGTAGAAGCTTCCCCAGACAGATCCTGGGCTTAGAACCCCTTTGTGTCCTTTATATTAACTTCTGTTGTTTGTATGAATGCTAGGGGCACCAATGAAAATGTCCTAACTTTGGTTGAAAAAACAAAAAACAAAATCATGTTACCCACTCTGACTCTCAGGAGATTTCCTTTTAAATCAGAGGCAGAATATATGCCTATTTCTCAAACTCCTTTTTATTGTCTTTTATTGTTTATTCTATTACAGTTGTCCCCACTTTTTCTCCCTTTGCCCACTTGGACTCATCTATCAATAGTCACTAGAGTCAGGAGACCCAGGTTCAGTTGCATCTAAGCCATTTAATAGTTGCATAGTGTTGACAACGTTAAACTCTTGGTATCAACTTTAGGCAGGAGCTGGACGAGATTTCCACGTCCCCTTCTGTCTCCATACCTGCTCCTATGTGTCTGGATTCTAATGAAGAAATGGAGATTGTAGTCATAATCTCTGGGCCGAAAAAGAACTTTGAAGATAATCTCGTCATTTTTCCTTGTTGTAACCATGAGACACTGATACCTACAGTCCATAAATCATTTCTGAAGGTGACGCAGCCACATACAGGCTAAATTTTACACCCTAGTCCTCTGGACTTCATTCCCAAGTCTTCCCATTATATCCAAGCTTTCTAAAAGTGACTTGTCTCAAAGATTTAAATAGACATTTCACAAAAGAAGCTACATGAATGATTAATAAGAAGATAAAAAGATGTTTAATATTACTAGGTATCTAAGAAATACAACTTAAAACCACAGACACCAGCTAAACAGAGAAAAGAGTCAGACGGTACCAAGTGTTGATGAGCATGCAGAGCAGCTGGAACATCTGCAGATTGCTGGTGAGAACACAGATGGTGAAGTCACTTTGCAGAATAGTTATCAGTTCTTAAAAAGCTAGACCTATGAGGGGGGACCCCCAAAACCCTGGAATCGTCTTCCAGAGGGCAGGCCCCTTGTGTACAGAATTCCTCTGCTAGGTGAGTATTCTAGGAACCCATCTGGGTGCACCTGCTGGTGTGAGAGGCTGCACTCGACTTCAGTCAATTTTTTTCTGAAGATTCTTTCAACACCTGTGCCCATTTCATGATGGGTGATTTATGAGTGCACCTGCCCACGTTGCACTGGTCTTCAGTTCCTGACAAAATGCTGCATGATCCCTATGCCCCACCCTCTCTATTCACCTGATCTCTCCCCAAGCATTTTTTTGTTTGTTTGTTGTTTCCCCAGATGATAAAAGTCCTCAAAGGGAAACATTTTGCCGATGTGGAAAAGGTGAAACAAAAAATGGCAGAAGCTCTAAAAGGCATCAAAATTGACGAGTCAAAATCTGTTCTTAACAGTGGGAAAAACATCTCAACAGGTATAGTGCACCAAATGAAGAGTACTTTAAAAATGACTGAAGATTAAACATGGAAGAATAAATACACAATTTTTTATTTATTTTTGTTTTTTAAGTTTTTAATATATTTTATTTATTTTAGTTTTAGAGAGAGGGGAAAGGAAGGAGGAGGAGAAATACATCAATGTGTGGTTGCCTTTTGTGCACCTCCTACCAGGGGCCTGGCATGCAATCCTGGCATGTGCCTCGACTAGGAATCAAACCAGTGACCCTTGGATTCACAGGCCCCTGCTCAATCCACTGAGCTACACCAGCTGGGGCAATACACATTTTTTTAAAAATAAATAATTCTGCTTTCTGAGGGGTTCCCCCTCAAACACATAGCATACGACCCAGCAATTTCATCTAGGCATTTACCCAAGAAATGTGAAAATGTGCACAGTCACATCTGCATGTGAAAGTTTATAGCATCTTCATTCAGTAACAGCTCCAAACGGGAAACAACCCAAAGGCCATCAACCAGTAAAAATTCTGTTCTATGTATACCACGAAAAGCTATTTATGATTAAACAAGGAACCACCTACTATTACAAGTGAAAGCATAGATGAATAAGGATGAGCTAAAGATGCTAGACTTAAAAGACTACCTACTATAGGATGCCATTTGCACAAATTTTAGAAGAGACTGATAGAGTGGGTGCCAGGGCTGCAGCTGGGGAGGCAGGTGGGCTGCAAAGGGCATAAAGAACCACTCACAAGTATTCTCTTTCTTGGTTACACAAGGTTCTGGTAGCGCAAGTATATGTTGGTCAAATTCACCACACTGCATACTTAAAATGGGTATATTTTATTATATGTAAATTACACCTCGATAAAATGGGTAGAAGAAAATAGTGATCTGTCTCCAAATCACTGTGGGCGGAGCAATCACAGGAATGTGTGACTCTGAAGTTCTGTTCATGATGTGTCTCAGAGGTTGCTGCTGTGGAAGGGGCGGTGGCTGCACAGGCCACAAGGTGACAGTGTGACCAACCAGACCTGCTCCCTTCAGTGCTTCAGGGCGGTCACACCTTTCCAGACCCGGCCCTAGCCAGGCCTTGTGCATGCCTGTCGGGGGAGAGTTGTCCCCGAACCAGGGCAGTTGTGGCAAAACGACTTTGCTGCTTTTTTCTCTGATGGAGAGCCCTCATTCACCTCTGCTGAGATGTGTTTATAAGTCTATGTTCTGATATGCTTTAGATTTGCAGCTAGAAAGGGGACGTGGCTCTTTTTAAAGGAAGCTGGCCCTTCAGAGTGCAGACATCCTAGAGGAGGTGGAGTGGCCCGCAGTCCACAAATGCAGAGCTTACAGCTGAGGGAGAAAGAGACCTGGTGAGGGTGGTGTTGGGGGGCAGTTCCCTGAAGCCAGAATCAGAGTCCAGGTGAGGAGAAGGGAAAAGGTGTTAATTGTGCGTTATAATGCTGAAAATACTGCGTTGATCTTGAATCTTCTTTGGTTTATGACTATGCAAGAAAGAAGCTTTTTAATAAAATGTAATGATAAGGGCTGAGGATCCCAGTTTGTGAGTCACTGTACCAGTTGGTCGGGGATGCTTGATGAATGAAAAAGTCTTCTTTGAAGAAGTATTTAGTTTCATCTAAAGAAACGTATGTACATAAATTGTAATTTGGGCCAGCACCAGGGCTTTTAAGATGGCCCTCTGGAGCTTTGCAAAACCCAGCCACTAGTGACAGATACTTCATATCACAATTGCAGACCTTGAATGTCCTAGCACTTGCCAGGTTTGGCAGCGTCTCCTGATGATTCCTTGATTTGTCCTCCCCACTGAGGCCCTGGGGTCTCAGCGCTGGATCAACCCTGCTGTCTCAGATGCCCCATCTGCACCCATATCTCCCAGGTACTGTTCTGAACTTGCCCCAGCCCTGAGGGTCCTTCACAAGGCAAGCCCACCCACCAGCTGGCCCTTCCACCTGCAGTAAAGGGAACTTGGCCAATGTGAGGAATGTGCAATACGACAGGCATGCACAATGTGAGGCCCAGGTGCCTCCAATTCCAAACTGACATTCTAGAACACTGTATGTGGTGACTACAATCCATGTTCACATGTGATCCCAGATCCATTAACAATTAGTGCTCACAAAGATGACCAAGGGATGGAAACTGGGCAAAGCTAACCAGTCATTCCTGAAATGGACACTGATATCATATCTGTCATACCTCTGCGATAAACAACAGGTAATAGTAGGATATCAGTTTGGTCATATGTCTAAAATACCACCTTGATCATTCACTCCCCTCAAGAATCTTGGGCAGCTCCCTGTTGCTAACAGACTCTCTGCACAGCCCCGGCTCCATGAACAGGGACTGAGCACAGCCTGGCCGACTGCCAGAGCCTCACCCCGTGCACCTTGGGCCTCATGTGAACCCACCCATGGAATGGATGGCTCATTATCATCTCCCACTGAAAAAAAACAATCAGTACCAAGGGGATCATTCAGTCCTGTCCTCAGTCAAAAAAAAACCTTTCTGAATCCTACTTTGCCTGTGTCATGTCCCCCATCCTCCAATACACGTATTCAGGGAGATTGGCTGAACGTGTTCCAGGGTGATGCAGTGTTTCTTGCCTGGCAAGCTAATCCATTAAGCCATATTATAGACTATTTTGGTCTTTGGTAATTCAGCTGCACAGGTTTTCAAAAATTCCATAACTTGTAACTTCAGGTGACTAACCATATATCCCAGCATTGTCCTGCATGTACCTTTGCTGTTGGGCCCATGATTTTAGTGTAGAGACCGTTATTGGAATATTTACTGTTTCTTGAGGACCCCACCCCCCCGCAACTTCTGCTCACCAATTTTAACTCTAGTCAATGAGTCAAAAACCTCCAAGTGATGGTATTAGGTTTCGGAGAATTCAGTTTTCCTTATCGTAGGTAAATCTCCTTCCATTGCTGGCAGGCAGGTCTACAAGAGGTGGACCACAAGTTAGGGGGTGTTTATAGTGAAATCATCATTGGCACTGCTTGTTTTTTCCATCATCTGCCTCGTTTTCAGTCAATGTGATTACTGTAAAATGATATTGTGATAAAAGAAAAAGAAGTCTGTCTCTTTTTTTCAAGTCCTGGTTTTGTCTTTGCACTTCCTGGAACAACTTCGTTAGCAAAACAGCAAACGTACTGTGGGGTGTCTTTGCATATCATGAAGGGAAGTCACTGTTCTCTGGACCTCCTGAAGGGGCAGAGCCCTGGACATGATGGCAGTAACATCATGGGGATGCCCAGTCTCAGGGCCTGCTCCCCCAGGCAGTCCTGGGGTCTTGCCGTGCAGCAAGACCCGCCCCCCCCATGCAGGGCACACAGGTTAGACACGGGAAGTCAGGGATTCAGTCTGGGTTGCTGTTTGAGAAACTGCAATAATCCTAGAGACATTTAAATTAAAAGAATGTTTCTGGAGAATACAAATATATTAAGAATACTTCTGGTATTTAGTATTCTGTATTTATTTATTAAACAAGGCAATCAATAATTTAGTGATTTTAACAACCTCTATCCCTATTTTAAATAAAAAATAAATGGAAGTCTGAAGAGCCACATGAAATGGATCTGGCCCCTTCCTTACAGCCTTGTCGCATTGGTCTGTCTTCCTGTCTGTTTCCATCTGTCTTCTGACAAGTGCATAGGTGTGAGCAGGACAGGGCTTCTACCTTTCCACCTCTGTTATCAGCAGAGACCTTGACTCAACAACTGGACCAGAACTGCAGTCCAGTAACTGCTGGGAGGGCCAAGCTAACACTCTTGTTACTTCTGGGCCTCACCACCGATTAGGTGTATAGTTGTTAAATCCAATTTGTCCCTGGATCTAAATGCATCAAACCCTTTCATGCCAGTCATCACACTGGGTCACCTAAAATGCCAAAGAAAAAATAATTTTCCACCTATGTATATTTAATTTTTTATACTCTTCTAAAGACAAATATAAAGCTGTAGAGAAACTACATACTGATTTATGCAAGAGAGTGTTCATAATAGTGTTATTTACACCAGCAAAAAATTAGGACATTAGTGTCTGACAACAAAAATAAATTATAGACCACCTGGAAAATGGGAGACAGGTGTTGAAAAATTTCCAGAAATGACAAGATGCTAATATAGCAATAAATGACTAGAATGAATAATAAAAAAAAACATAATAGAATTCTAATTCTGGAAAATATATACAAACATATTAGTGATTATTATCAACATCTGGCATTATACATGACATATTTTCATTTCTATAATTCCTAGTGTTTTTTATTTGCTTTCTATTTTATTGAATGTAACTACCACTATACCAATTTTCCTTTGCTTCTTTCAGTTTTATTGTTATTGTTGATAGAGATTTTGTTGTTGTTCTTTATTTGTTTATTTTTTTAATTCTCTTTGCTTAGTATATTCTTCCATTCTTTTGTTTTAGAACTGTAGGTATAGTTTTTTAATAAAGGTAAAGTATCTCATAAATAGCATAATACTCATTATATTCTTTATCAAGTCTGAGAGTCTTTGACCAGTGTGTGAATAACATTCCTAACACTTATTTTGATTACTTATTTTGTGTTTTCCATCAACACGCTTTTTTCTTTAATTTATTTTTGATACTCTTTGTCTTCAGTTAACTTAATAAAGCCTTTTATGGTCCCCTCTTTTTTTCTTTGAATTGATTTGGAGATCACATATTGCATTTATATTTTCAACATATACACTGAACTTTATGTTTTGTTAATAAAGTCTAAATTTAGCAACTATCTTCTCCCTAAGCATGTTAGGAAATAAACAGGCTTTTAATTTTTTAACTTCCAGAAAGTATCCAACCCTGTAATATGAAAAATAGAGATATTTACGGAAGAAAATACTAGATACAAGAAACACTGTACACAGGACAATGATGCTTAAGTCCCTTTCAAAGTAGGCACCTTGAGACCCAACACAGTTCTCCCAGTTGCCATCAGCTGCCCCATTGTATTTTCCTGAATCTCATCGATGGTCTGAAATCTTTTCCCTTTTAAAGGTGATTTTAGTTTGGGGAAGGTAGAAGATGCAGGGTGCCAAATCTGAGCTATAGGGGGCTGAGTCACCTGGGTGATTTCATGTTTCACCAAAAAACTGCATGAGACATGATGCATGAGTGGGTGCATTGTCATGATGAAGCTGCCACTCACTGGTTGTCCATAGCTTCGGCACTCTGAGTCATCAGAATAGTTTCCACAGGGGAATGTTCAAGCTTAACACAAAATTTGATGTAGATTCTTTGCTCTACTCAGTCATTTTGAATGGTACAGCCACACAGTACACATGCTCATTCAACGGTGTCTACTGCCCCCATTGACTAGTACAGTGAAGTTGTCAGCATTCACACATGTGCATTCCAGTCCACTCTCCTTGGCTGTCAAGTTATGTTGATGTCATGCAAACTTTCTCATTATATTAACAATGGCTGGACTTTTTCTGGACAGACCTTGTATGTCAGGCACTAATCTAAGTTCTAGGTTTAAAAAGGAAACAAAACATATAAAACAAACAAACTATGCCTTCATGAACATTATATTCTATTAGGCAAAATTCTACTGGGCTTTAAATTATATTGGTTATCTGTTTTATTTGCAGGATTTTTACTTGGTTCTTGAAAAACTTTTTCAAATGGTCATTTTTTTTTATTATTGCATCAATGATTCATTTCTTTCCTTTACCTGTATTTTTTGAAAAATTTTAACATACTGATTAAATATTTTGTCTGGATTGTTTTTAGTTCCTAAATTGTTTGGTTTCTCGCCTGCTGACTCTCCTTTAAGACCAAGTGTTTCCATGTGTGTTTTGTCATTTTTGACCATGAACTCACCTTTAGCAGAAATCCAGCCTGTGAACTAGATTGCCAAGGCATCCTGGGTTGAGGGATGAAGAGGTGTTGCAAAGTTGTCTTTGTGTCAGCCTTAAGGAGGTCACGAGGTCCACACCTGTATTTAAGCTGTTTCTTCACTCAGGGCTCTGTTTCACAGTGCATAATGGGAGTTCCTATCTTATCTAACACAGAACATAGCTTAGCATTCCAGCTTCTCACAGGTAACTCTGTTCTTTCTCATAGTATGGGGAAGTGAGCCATACCATGGCATGGCTCATTTCCAGGTCCAGACCCTGGGCTGTTGGGTTGGTGTGCTTCTAAGACTGAGGAAGTTCTGTCTTTTCCTCCACAGAGAATTACAATTCCTTTCCCTAAGTCACAGATCCAATCCAGATCCCTTGGGAGACTGAGTATCTGAGTGTACTCTCTCTGATTCTAGATGCTGAAACTTTCCATTTTTAAATGTAAATATATATTCTTTAATTAACACTTTTTTCCCTTTGCAAATACATATGTTTTGAATGACGGGTTTGAAGGAGGAGAATGCTGAGCTTGCTCAGTCTTGCATCTTGACTGGGAGTCTAAAAATTTTCTACAATGAACATACGGTATTTTTATAATTAAGAAAAATATGATATAAAGTCCAATCATGCAGTTAGGAAAAAAGTGTGAGTTTTGGGGGAAGATAATTTAGTAATGTTTGAGAGATTGCTTGGTTGAAAAGAAAATAGTAGGGACCAGAGAAAGAATGCCGGGCCCAGGACAACCAATGGTAGGCTACATCCTGAGTTTCAAACCTAAAGAGGTTCTATGTAGGAGTGCTTCCCAACCTTTTTAGCACCAGGGACCGGTTTTGTGGGAGAAAATTTTTCCTCTGACCGGTGAGGGGGTGTATCTCAGGCTGTAATTCCAGTGATGAGGAGCAGGATGAAGATTGGATTGCTCACCTGCTGCTCACTTCCTGTTGTACAGCCTGGTTCCTAATAGGCCACAGACTACTACCAGCCAATGGCCGGGGGCTGGGGACCCCTGCTATGTAGTGTATAACCATACCCATAATTCCAAATCTATGTTCCCAACCTAGGCCTCTCCTCTGAGGTCTGGGAATAGATGTACAAAATGCCTCTTTAAGGTATCTACCAGATACTTTAAGCTCATTGCAAAAATTAAACTTAGTTTAGTAGTCCCTCTTTTCTTCTCCCTGCCTCCAAAATTCTTCTGCCCCTTATACTCCATAGTCTGGTGCCTGTGCCAACCTGTTGATCATATCTCAGTTTGGAAAGTCAATTCACCCATTTTCCTGCTCCTCATTCTGAGTATAACTCTGAATTTGAGCACCAAGTCCTGGCAATGCTGTCTCCTGAGTGTTTCTTGACCCCCTTTCCTCCTTTCCAACTTCAACACCACTGAGCTGTGATAGTAGGTGACATCCATCATTTGTCACCTGAATGGGAGCCATGGCCTCTTCGCTGGTCTTCCTCTCTCTCCTCTTCCTTTCCTTTAAATTCATCTTCCACCCTCCAACAGAATGAGCTCTCTAAAATGCTAACCTAATCATGATGCTTCCTTGCTCTTGTCAGAGACAGATAGTTGACCGCTAGTGACTGGTGTTTTCCTTTCATAGTGTTGAGTTTTTGTAGGGAATGCCTGCCTGCAGAGGCTGGGGCTACATATCCCAGGATCCCCACTGCACTTAGGTTGAGCTATATGGTTAGTTCTTGCCAATTGAATCTGAGCAGAAGTGATGTACTTGTATCTTTTCTGGGCTGACATGGTTAAGCACTTGTAAATCTTCCTAGACACATGTGTTCTTTCCTCACACATAACAGCCCTAGAAATTACATGAGAACACTGTGGTTGACAGAGTTCATGGGGTCTAGGTCTCTAAATCCTTCCTGGGAGGAAAGCCACCCAACCAGAAACACGTAAAGAATTGGACTGTACTATAAATAAGAAATAAAGTTTTGTTGTGTTAGTTTACCATAAATTAAGGGATTATTTGGCTCATTATCTAGTGTACCTTACCTACCAATATTTTTATTAAATCATAAAGTTTTCCTACAAATAACTTCAAAATTATTTAGAATTATGCATAAGGCTTTTCATTACTCGCCCTCTGCCTATTTGTCTTGCAGAATCTTTACTCACTACACCTTGCTCCTAATGCTTAGGCTCACTCCCTACAGGCAACCCAGGGTGCCGCCTTCTTTCTTGCCTTTCTGCCTTTGCCCAGGTGGTTTCTTCTGCCTGGGGTGCCTTTCACTCTTCTGCCTCTTAACTCTTCATTTTCCCCAGGATTTAGCTGAGACACTTTTTCTCATGTGAGGCTTTCTCTTATTATTTCTTCCTTGCAGCTTCATCCCTCTGTCTCCTACCATGTGTCAAACTTGATAAGGGGCCTACAGTTTGTTCACAGGCATTTATCATACTTAAACATTTGTGTGTGTTTGTGTTCTTACGGTTAACATGCAATCTTCATGTCTCTCTCAAATATCTCAGTATCTAGCACAATTCCAGGCACACAAGTGCTCAGACTTATTTGTGAAGTTGAATTGAGTACATAGTCATGAGGAAGAAGGCTGAATGAGAAAAAGAGAAACTCTGAGAGACAATGAGGTACCCTTGAAAGCTGACTTTAGGGAAGGAACTAAGAGGAAGGAGTAAGGTCCATGAAGCTGAGCCATAAGCTGTAAGTGTCCTGTGAGAAAAGCACTTTCAGGTGGTGCTGGAAGGGGCTTGTTCTCTTGGTTCAGCTGAAGGACAGGGATCCAGGCAGTGTGGCTGGAGTTAGTGGGGTAGGCATGAAAACCAGAGGGAGGGGTGTGTTTAGCCCTGTGACTTAGCAATTTACTTATAGATCTCTTGTAATAAAATACACTTAAACTCTGTCACTGCTGACTTAGCAGAGATGCAGTAGGCTAAGTGTGGGCTTGAGCCTACACTGTGTTTTCCATGCTAACTAGGGAGAAGCTTAAACCTTAGAAGACAGTGGCTGTGGTAGAACTGAGCATGGTAAATGAGTGGTCACCTTCCACATAGATGCATCTTTGTTCATTTCATTGGAAAGCTTGCATTATATCTAATCTCTATTCTTTACTGTTGAAAAAAATGAGGAAATCATGTATATACAACCAAGACACTATGGTCAATTAGTGGTGGACTTGAGCCTGCAGCTCAATGGCTGGACCCTCCCTCTAATGCTCCATGCAGATCACAGAACCTAGACTCAGTCCGTGGCCAGAGAAACAGATGTACCAATTTACTTCCTCTTGTACAAAATGACATTTTCTAGATTTAGTACCAAATGCTCAAAATGCATTCCCCAGTTTCTGTCTGCATGTTGCCAAACTACTTAGGCAAGTGACACTATGCTATTTGGTTCAATGGACATAATGTTTCCTCACTGAATAATAATCAGAAGTCAACATTTATGGTGGCTTCATACAATTAGGATACTTTTAGCAGTAACAGAAAATGTCATTCAAGCTGGCATAAATAATAAAAATCTGTGGCTTACATGCCTAGAGCTCTAACAATAGGGAATGGAATGTAGGGCTGATGATATTGAGCTGTAGCAGCTCAATATCATCATCAAGACACAAGTTCTTACAGTCCCTTTCCTCTGCCACCCACAATGCAGGCTTCTGCACAGGGCTGGCTCCTTCACAACTGTAGGTTCTAATAGCAGAAGAAACAAAAAAGAGCTTCTTCCCCAATCATAAAATAAAATTCTGTCTTTCCATCCAACAGCCATGTGTGCTCTGGAGAAATAGCTAGTGCTGAGAGAACGCTATGAACTGGGTGGTGTTAGTCCAGGTACCTCAAACAAGTTTATGGGACGACTATGTTTGAGTTTGATTGATCAATCCTTACCTCATTACTGCCACTGGAATTATTTCCTAGAGCACCACTGATGTCACAAAACTGCGGGAGAGTGGAAAACACACTGGGGAAGTGAACACAATGTCTACTACACTGCTCAAAGCCATTTAGCTAAAGTCAAGGGGGTGGGGAAAGAAAGGAAAACTAAGCTTGGCCAAGTAATTTTTTGGCACCATGAACCATATACTTGGTAATGCAATCAAGAATGTCCAGCCTGGTGTTTGATAAGGAGACAGTAACTTTTGTTTGATTCTTGGCTAAATACCAAGCAGAATGAGCCAAAAGAGTTGAATGGTTTCAGCTATGCTTTCTCTTCTTCTTCCCTTTTCCTTTCCTCCTTCTTTTTCTTCTCCTGTTCTTCCCGTCCTCCCCTCTCCTCTCCTCTCCTCCTCCTCCTTCTTTTTCTCCCCCTCTCTTTTTCTTCCACTTCCATCTCTTCTTCCCCCTTCTCCTTTTTGGCTCTTTCTTTGCTTACTTCTTGAAGAGATCATTACTCCTCCCCTGCCCCTGTTACTCTGAAAACCAAAACCACCTTTTGGTCCCTTGAAGAACTAAAGTGGTTTTTTTTTTTTTGTTTTTTTTTTTTTAAGTGGAAACTGTTTTTCAGTCTGATCACTTGTTTAGAACTATGTCCAAGTGTTGCTTGGTCACTAACGTGTCTCCTACCCCACTTGAAAAAATACATTTCTGCAGACCCTAAGACTCAGGAAAGTGAACAAGTTAAGTCCAAACACATACCAAAATGAATTAAATGAGTTAAGGGATTAAAATAAATGTCTTGGTTTTGCAGAAGTGATAAATTATGTTTTAAGGTAGAAGTTGGAAAGGAGACTGGACTAAATTGAGGCTTTTAAAGGCAAGAGAAAGGATGAATTTGGTACTTTTGGAATAGGTAGTACAAGAGGGCTATTAGCAAATAGATCTTATTTTAACCTGGAATGTTATATAGGGTGTGCTGCATAATTTAGTTTACAATGATGTTCAGATAGGAGTTATTTAAATCATCCATGGGAAACTATGATGAAATATTTTGATAAGAGATGAGAGTGAGATGAATAGACAGCTACAAGTAAAATGTCTAAAAAGGTAAATTGCCGTGGTGTTTGCGTGTGAGGAAGAGAAATGGTTGACTGTGGTTTTCAAATGCAGATTTTAGATTTGACTTATCTTTAAGTCTTCTGCACCTTCTGGCGTGTTGGATATTCTCAGTAGACTTCAGTTTTCTCCTGGGGGTGACATTTGCAATGCATGCAGGAAAGATTCCAGCAATCTTTTTTCCTGCCCAGGCACCTGTAGGGTGTGGTGTGGCATCATCCATGCCCAGCCCAGGATTTCCTGCTGGCACGCCCGCAATGGTAGAACTAGTTTGAAGTTCTGAAGCATGGCTAGGAAGCAATAAGCCTATCACCAACTTGGTCTTGTTGCAGCTAGCAGAGCCCTTAAAAAACTCCCTGCTATCCCCCTTCCAATAGATACAGATGGTGGGCACAGAAACTATAGGGATGGGGCAGTCTCACCAAAGTTCTGAGGACACTGGGTGCCTGGTGAGTGATGCAGCTTGATCTCTCTGCCAGGTCCCAATACTGGTCCCATGTCCTCATTCAGGTTCAGATAAAGAGATTCTCTTTCTATAATCAGCAGAAAATAGAATTTATGTCCCATTTTTTTTTTTTTGTTCTTGTCTGAGCTGAGTTGGGTGATTCATTAAATGCTCATATTACATTATTGGCTTGCTCCCTTTTCATTATGCAACTTCCCCTCCTATCTAGTTCTTTGTTTATTACATCAATAACTCACAAATAACTTATTATAAGAAGTTTTGGAATGAAGGGATTTCAAAACTTACTTTGACCTATTTACCCCCATTTCCTCTCATTATTATCAGTTTGGTGAAGAACTTCCCTCACTGTTTCCTATTCAGTAATAGTCACATGAAAATATTAGATGGAGATAGATGGTTTTTCTTCATGATTATTTTTATGTAATTAGGATTCTTTATAAATCATTCTATTACATACTTGGCAATCCTGCTGCATGCAAAAATGTGGACCTACTCCATTCTTTGTAAATGTAGCAAAATATTTCATAGTGTACAAAATATTTCCCTTATAATAAGTATTTATATTTTTTCAATTTTTTCCTATAATGAGCAAAACTGGAAAAAATCTGTCTACTTCTCTGTGAACTTGGTGTTTCCTTAGATTGTTAGTTATAAATACATTTTAGTATGTATACTATAAGCTTTTGTAGATAACCTTTGTCAGACTGAGGAATTTCCCTTCTATTTCTGGTTTGCTGAGAGATTTTATCATCAATGGACATTTACTTCAGATTATTGGGAAAGTGACAGTAAAGAAGACATCCAAAGAAAATGAGAGAGGCAACCATACATTTTTCTAGGGGACCAATATTCCAGGAAGATGGAAGAGAATGTGTGAAGGTCCTCAGGCAAGTGCCAAGCTGGCATTTCAGGGAATAGCTACAAAAAAAAAAAAATAAAATAAATGTTTGAAGTGGAATGGATGAGGAAGATAAAAGTAGTGAGACATGAAATTAGATAATAATATAGAGCAAGATCAGATAAGGCTTTGGCTGCACTAAGGACTGAGGTTATCTGGTTTAGTTTTCTGAAGGTTCACTCTGGCAGCTACATGGAAAACAAGCTATAGGAGAATAGGCATATAATCAGTGAGGAGGCTGTTGACTATTAATTATTTCAACCAACTATATAGCTGAAAGTTGGCTTGAAGCACGGTAATAGCAATGGAGGGGTGAGAAGTGGTATTCTGCATACATTTTGAAGGTAGAGAAGACAAGATTTGCTCCTGGGTTGATCATGGGTTTTGAAAGAACAAAAGGGGTCAAGGAAGCCTCCAGAATTTTGAGTCACTTGGAAACTGGGAGAATAGCGGTGCTAATTACTAAGCAGAGGTCAGTTATGAGAGTAGCAATTAGAGTGCTCCCTATATTATAGACACTATTATAAGAGCATTACATGGATTGACTCATTCAGTTCTTGCTACAGTTCCATGAAGCAGGTATTATAAATATGTGCCCTTTTTTCATAAAAATAAATGGGCAAATAGGGGTTAAGTAACTTATTAGGATACACAGCAAAGAACAGAGCCAGGATATAAATGCAAGCATTTGGGCTCCAGAATCTGTACCCTTCACCATTAACAAATCTATCATTTGAACATTTTTAAAATCCCCCATTTGCAGCTGGGTCCTCGTTCATTATAAATGTTATTTAATTCTGTCTTTTCTCTTTTATCCTCTATTAGACTTCTTAAAGACTTATCTTTTTTTTTTCTGTCTTTTCAAAGAACTAGACATTAGTTTTATTGAGTGGCTCTTCTGTTTCTGTTTTCTGTTTCATTAATTTTGCTTTTATATTTATTAATTCATTCATTCTCTTTCTTTGGGGTTATTTGGTTTCTGTTTTTGTCAACATTGTAAACTGAAGGATAATGATGAATGGAACATAAAAAGATTATGAAAAGTAAGGGTATAATTTTAGTCTAGGTGAGGGTATTGCAAATTTAAACATCACCAAGTATGTTTTAGAAAATCAAGGTTTCTAACATTTACATGGTGTTACAATTTAAACATGATATAAAAATGATTGTAGGAAAGTTAGTTACTAAAAGTGAGGAAAGTAAAAAACTTATAGGAGAACAAGATTAAATTAGAACTTAGTAAAATTAGTTAAAATTGAACATCAACATAAATTCATGCTTTTGTAGAAGACAATTATCTTTTCTGTCTTGATCACAAAGGAGGTCTAGGAGGAGTACCTTTCCCCAGTTCTTGTGTATGGATGGGGGAGCAGAATTTTTAACTACTTAAAAGAATTTAGACAGATGACTTGCTCCAGGAAGTGAGCTATCATCATAGGTAACTATGGTTTAACATGAACTAGGTGTGTGAGAGGGGAACCTAGCGTAGCCCCTTGACTAGAGGCTTCTCTGTGCCGCATTGTTAAAGATGGCCCAGCAAACACTGGTTTACTGAACATTTGGGTTTCCATCTCCATGCGAATTGCCTTCCTCCACTCTGAAGTCCCAAACTGCAACCTTCCTTTCTCCTCAACTCAAAGTGGCAGATAAGCCATCACCTTCCAATGTGCCCTCAGGCCCTATATTCTTATGGAACCCTTGTATGTACATACATAACACATTTCATGATTTTTTCAAGTTAATCTGTCTCATGTCAGTATGATTATTAGACTAGACAGAAGAACTAAGATGAAAAAGAGGGAAATTTTCCCTTCTTGTACATGTGGAACAATCATAAACACATGCTAGGACCCATGTTGGTCTTTAATTCCAGCAAGGAACAACCCAGGCTTCTTAGAAAGTAATTGACCCCATGTTTTGGTACAGAGAATATCAAGGTGGACCTGTCACACCAAGGATGGAACAGAGCTGACATGATAAAGGGGCTAGTTTACAACCCCCTCTTTCTACCCATCCCCTACCCAAGTATGACAATTGAGAAATCACAGTGAAGCAATAATCATGGTTAGTTGATACAAGTCAGGTCTGTGGGAGCCACAAGAACTTCAGATGCTCAAGAGAGAGTAGATTATAGGAGGTGTGCCATGCAGACTTTCCAATAAAATTTGCAGAACATGATGTCTTTTGAACAATAAAACTATGTGAATATTGCTTTTAAAATGTGTTCAATAGTTGATCTGAGAATCTAATGAGTACATTTCAGGTTTGTCACAGGGGATTATGTAGTGGTTACTGGGATGGTTAATTCTGTATGTCCACTTGACTGGGCTGAGGGGTGGCCAGATAGCAGGTAAAACATTATTTCTGGGCGTGTCTGTCAAGGTGTTTCTGGAATAGTTTAGCATTTGAGTAAGAAAGATCTATCTTCAGCAGTGTGCATGGTATTATACAATCCTTGAGATCCTGAAGAGAACAAAAATGTGCAGGAAGGATGAATTTCTTCTCCTTGACCTGGGATGTTCATTTTTCCTGCCCTTGGACATTGGGCCTTTAGACTCCAGGTGTTATACCTGCAGCCCTTCATTCTCAGGTCTTCAGACTCTGACTGAGTCATCACCCACTTCTCTGTTTCTCCAGCTTGCAGATGGCAGATTGTGGAACATACCCTATTGGTTCTGTTTTCCTGGAGAACACTGACAAAGGCAATCATACCATGTGTTAGATTTCAGGACATGAATTGTTCACCTTAGAGCTGGTAATTTCAGAAGACTCTTTAAGTTGCAAGTGTTGGAAAATTAAAATTTGGCTTGTCTCAAAGATCCCAAAGAAATGGAAATGGGAAGGTCTTGAGTGCCTGGAAAAACCCATTCAAACTCAAAGCTCTAAGAAGTACCTTCTAATTTTAAGGAGAGGTCATTTTGGGAAAAGACAATACCTTCCAGACAGATGTGATGGGGAAGACCCAGATGAAGAGTATGCGTGAAATATCCTTTTGATGGAAAGGTATTGCCCTATTCACAGAGCAAGGTCCAGCTTAACATGTGAAGCTCAAATCTGAGAGGATACCTCAGGATTTGGCCCAATCCCAGACCTTTAATGCATAACCCAAACCCCAGCCTCAGCTTTTGTGGTGTGATAACTCTGTTCCTCTCATTTATTTTATTTCATTTTACATTTTAGGTGTACAACTTAATTTTATATTGTGTATATTGCAAAAATAATGATTTAATTGAATAAATAGAATATTTAAGTAGGTGTGATTAGACCCAATGTGAGATTAAACTCATGTGTAGCACAACATTTAATCAGTATTGTAGTTCTTGGTGTATACTTTGCTTTTACATGTTTGAAATGCGTAACACTTAGGATAATTTAGCTTACTCATTTTAACATTTTGGATTTTTAGATTTACAAGGGTTAAATCCCTGGTGGGCATGCTAAAGATTTGGAATGCTTAACTGAAACAGTTATATTAAAATAATGATTGTAATTTTAAATATTTGAGGATCTTTAATTAGTCAATCTAATATACATCATAAATTATTTAAGGAAATATTTATCAAATTAAAATTTTAATTAATCAAAAATTGAGTAGGTGGGTGCTTTAAGCATTGAAGCGATTACTCCATTCATAAACAAAACATGATCTCTGCATCCAAATGTTTCAGAAAAAAATCTGTTCTTTTAGATCTACAACTTTAAAAAACTGGGTTTTGATGAAAATTCAGCTATGAGCAACTGTTAATATTTCTAATTATTCACAGTCTCCCTCTTTGTCATTTAAAATTTACTATGCTCAGTTTTTGAGTCAAATCCTTATTTTATTGTCAGTCTTTATTGTTTTTTAAAATAATTCACTTAAGGCTATCTTCCTTTTGGGTACTGCTCTGGCCATGCCTTCCACATCTTGAATGGCTTGTAATATCAGTTTGATTCTTTACAGTGGCCATGCCCTTTCACCCAGTAGTCTTTGCATCTTCTGTTCTCTCTTTTCAGAACCTTTTCCCTGTAACCCTGCCCTTTCCTTATCTACCTAATTCCTACTTTCCTGTCCATTCTTGCGAAGCACTTGTTCCCAGAGGAATTCCCATTCCAGGGCAAGGGTGAAAAGGAAAACAAAAACAAACAAACAAAATCAAAACTCTTAAGCAACCAGAAGTTAACTTTAAAACAACCCTAACTCACAATCTTTATATAACAAGTATGACTCACAACATAATTGAAATGCAACTTTGTCTCCTACCATCACTTTCACTATGATGCAGCCAGTGTTTTTCCCCTTCTCAGCCCCTGTCCTTCCCGTGGATGCCCTGGAACTCATGACTGTCTTCTCATACTTAGAACGTCCTACAAAGACTGTTCTAAGGCCTCAGATGATAAGATAATATTATTTTTATCCTTTGTTCACTGTGGTGTATCACATTGATCAATTTGCACATGTTGAACCATCCCTGGGCCCCTGGAATGAACTTCATTGACCATGATGTCTTGTCTTTTTAACATCCTGTTGTATTCTATTTACTAGTATTTTGTTTAGGATATTGATCTGTACTTTTCTTTTTTTGTGTTATCCTTGCCAGATTTTGGTGTCAAGGTTATGTTGGCCTCATAAAATGTGTTAGGTAGTATTATTTATTGGAATTTAAAACAAAAAACTCATCATTGTAAATAAAGGGGTAATGCTAGATTATTTAACAAATGATGTGACAAAAACTAAACATTTAGGAAGAAATAAAACTAAATTTCTTCCCTATATCTGCACTCAAAATATAATCCAATTGGCTCAAATAAAACTGAGAAAATAGAAATTAAAGAAGAAAACATAGATAATTTCTTATATAATTCTGACCTGGAGATGAATGTTCCTGGAGTGAATGAAGTGGTTATCTTATTACATAAAATTTTAAAAAATTTTTCTGCATGTCATAATTTATTAGAAATAAAATTATAAGGAAAATAACATTGTTGGGGGGAACTTCAGTACGTATGCCTGACAAAAGCCTAAAGTTCTCAAATTATAAATAATTTTTAAAATAAAATTATAAGATAAATTTCTCTAGTGGAAAGATAAACTAAGATAAAAAAAGATGTTCCATATACACACCCCTCACATTCACACTACAGGAGTGAATAATAACAAACAAAAAATACTCAATCTCATTATTAATTAAAAATGCTTACCAAAACCACAATGATACATCATTTTTAACCTATCAAAATGATAATGATGAAAAAGAAAGAGAATATCCAGTGTTGATATGATTGTAGCAAGTATTTGTATTTACTTCTTAGCAAGTAAAGTACAAATTGTTACACATTCTTAAGTGTGTCAATTTTTTTTTTAATTTTCAAATCTTACAAAAGCAATTCTACTTCTAGAATTCAATCCTAAGAAATAATTAAAATATTTGCACATGCATTCATGCTAGTTACAACAATGCTGGAAACATGAGTAAATTAATATTTCTTAAATTAAAAATAGTGCAAAAATGTATGGATGAATATACAGAAATACTTAGCCCTGAGTTGTTGTTGGAAACACTAAAATTGACTAAAAACAGTGGATGGTGATAGTACAGTCCAATAAATTAAGGCAATGCAACCATTTTAAATGCTATTTTAAAATAATATTTCATGTCATAGAAGGGGGCTTAAAGTATATACCCTACTATATCATAAGTACAATATTTACTGGCATCTAAATAGATAGAAGGTAGAATATAGGTAGATAGATATATAGATAGATGATAGATAATTTGATTGAAAAGACAGAAGGATATACACAAAAAAGTTCACAGCAGTTAACTGAAAAATATTCAAATATGATATTATAAAATTGTTAATGTAGGAGCATTTTTAGGCTTTTTTTCTCTTATACTGCTGAAGAGGATTCTAGTCTTGCTGCTCCATTTCCTCCCAACACCCATTCTCTAAAGGCGTTTTTTGCACTCATATTAGGAGTTGTCTGGGCCACCAGAGGGGTAGGAGGAAAGAAATGCAGGAGGTCAGGCTAAAGCTCTTAAGACACAGGATAATGTTAAGGATAGAGGCATGGAACTGCTAGAGGATGTGAAGCCGGCATTTGGGATCAGTTGGGATTTCAAGGAAAATTGTGGTTGATTATTTGATTCCTTTTGAAATAAATAAATGCAAGTACAATATGAGATATGCAAGAATATATAAAGTGTCAAAATTTTAGTTTTTTGTAGTCACTCAAACTTTCTTAAAAAGTGAAATTCCAATACAAAATGTGAAATTACCTATGGCAGGGACTGTATTCACCCAAATCTATGCCCTGTCATTCACACACACAGCTAAGACTGCATTTCCCAGCCTCCTTGTAATTAGATGCGGCCATGAGACTAAGTTCTGGCAATGTCACATGGGAAGCAGTGTGCCACTTCCAGGCCTTACCCATAAAAATCCTCCCCCATATTCCTCCTTGTTGTTGTTGTTGTTGTTGTTGTTGTTGTTGTTCCAGAGAAGAGAATGGATCATCCTATAGGGATCACGGAAGCCATGTGTTGGATATGGCATCAGCCTGAGTCCCTGAATGACTGCAGAGAACAGAGCACCCACCTCAGAGAACCAAAGCCCCCTCCTCTGACCTGAAACAGTTTAACCACTCAGGACTACTAGGTGAGCAAGGGGCACACCTCTATTTTGTTAAGCCACCGTTGTATTTAAATCCATTTATTACAACTGTTGGGCGACCTTCACTAACACATCATCATAGGCAAATGTTCAGAATAACTGTTGAGGAACTATTCCAACACCCTGGAATCTCCTCATCCACTTCAAGAATGTCAAAGAGTTAATATTACCATGTTTTTGGACTAGACGATGCATTTTTTACCATCTTTTGCTTCAAAAATTTTTTTTCCTATTTTCCTCCTCTAAAACCTAGGTGCATCTCATGGTGTGGACCCCAGATATACCTAGGTTTTAGAGGAGGAAAATAAGGGAGAAAATTTTGAAGCAAAAAATATGGTAAAAATGTGCATCTTATAGTCCAAAAATATGGTAATATGATAAAAACAAGCAAGAAGAATGGTTGAGCTATTTCTGTGTATGGAGGCATTGCTCAGCTGAGACATGCAAGCAGAGAAATAGGGAAGTTTCCCCCTTTCAAGCCAAGCCTATTATGGGAGCCTTCAAGAAGATCTCTCACAGAACTATAAAATGTTTACTTTAAAGTTGAAAGCCAGTGAAGGCTAAGTGTCTGACTTATACTGAGGGAAGTTAGAGCAGGCTATGGAATCGGCCTAACTCCCCCCTGCATGTCTAGATGGCAGGAAGAGGAATGAACAACTACTTCAGGGGCAGAGTTAGAAATGTGTAGCCATAGGGGATGTTCTGGAGGTATTTGCATTGCTGTTTTGAGGATGACCTCAGCACGAAGAAGCTATGTCTGGCTCCCAGGAGCTAAGAAAAGGGTACCAAGCAACCTTGAGCAAATATGTGTTGACCCAGGTCAAAGGTATTGAAGAAAGAGCAAGGCAGCAGGGAACTCTGAAGAGTTCAGGCAGGTCCCCTCAAATACCGGCCGGGTGAGAAGAACATGATGTCACATTACCACAGTTTCCTTCGCTGTCCCTTCAGACTAGCCCATGGGCACTGAAGCCTCTAGCCAGTTGGAGAGGCAAGGGAAAGAGAGACAGAAAGCAATGCAGGCTGATCTCACCATTGCAGGTGTCTAGCCTGAGTAAGATGTGTAGAGAGAAGACTTAACACTAAGCAAATTTTGAGGTTTTAACTTCTTATGGGATTCTACATTCTTATTCTGAAAAGAAATTGATAAGAAAAATCATTTGATAAGATACAACATCCATTTGTGATTAAAGCACTAAATAAAATGGGCATAAAAGGAAAGTACCTCAACATAATAAAGGATATATATGACAAACCCTCAGCTAGTATCATACTCAATGGTAAAAAGCTAAAAACTTTTCCTCTAAAATCAGGAAAAAGACAAGGATGCCCACTCTCATCACTGTTATTCAACATATTACTGGAATTCCTAGCCAGAACAATCAGGCAAGAGAATGAAATAAAACGCATGCAAATTGGTAATGAAGAAGTACAAGTGTCACTCTTTGCAGATGACATAATTCTATAGTTCTGGCCAGAAAAGTTCAACCATTGCTAATATAATGAGAACATTTTGCATGACAATGGTGTAATATGGCAGACAAGGAGAGTGGACTGGAATGCCCACGTGTGAACAATGATGACTTCAGTGTACCAGTCAGTGGGGTGAGTGAGCATGTGTACTGTGTGGCTGTCCCATTCAAAATGACTGAGTGAGTAGAGCAAAGAATCTGCATCAAATTTTGTGTTAAGCTTAAACATTCCTCTGTAGAGACCATTTGGATGATTCAAAAGGCTGCAGCTATAGGCAACTAGTGATTGGCTGCTTCATCATGACAATGCGCCTGTTCATACATCACATCTCATGCAGAGTTTTTTGCAAAACATCAAATCATCCAGGTGACTTAGCCCCTCTACAACGTAGATTTGGTGCCCTGCAACTTCTGGCTTTTCCCAAAACTAAAATCATCTTTGAAAGCAAATAAATTTCAGACCATTGATGAGATTCAGGAAAACATCATCGGGCAGCTGATGGCAATTAAGGGAATTGTGTGGGGTTCCAAGGAGCCTACTTTGAATGGGGACTTAGGCATCATTGTCCTATGTACAATGTTTCTTGTGTTTTCTTCAATAAATGTTTCTATTTTCCATAGCATATAGATGGATACTTTCTGGACAGACTAAAAAAATATATACCCCTAAAGACTCCACCAAAAAACTATTAGAAACAGTAAGAAAATACAGTGAAGTTGCAGGATACAGAATCAATGTACAAAAATCCACTGTTCCTATAGACTAACAATGAAACTTCAGAGAAAGAAATGGAAAAAGCAATTCCTTTTCCAATTGCAACAAAAATAATAAAATACCTAGGAATAAACTTAACAAAGAATGTAAAGGACCTATAATATATATTGAAAACTATAAAGCATTATTAAAAGAGATTGAAAAAGACAATAAAAGAGAAAGATACCCTGTGTTCATGAGTAGGAAGAATCAACAAGGTTAAATTGGCCATATTACCCAAAGCTATACACAGATTCAATGCAATTTCCATGAAAATCCCAATGTTATTTTTAAAGAAATAGAACAGAAGAACATCAGATTTGCATGGAACCACAAAGGACCCTGAATAGCCAGAGCAATCCTGAGAAAAAGCAGTGAAGCCGGAGGTATTGCACTACCTAATTTCAAATTATACTACAGAACTATGATAATCAAAATATCACGGTGTTGGCAGAAAAACAGGCACACAGACTCATGGAACAGAATTGAGGGCCCATGAATAAAAAACACATGTATATGGGCACGTAATTTTTGAGAAAGGAGACAAAAACACACAACGGAGAAAAGAAAGCTTCTTCAATAAATGGTGCTGGGAAAATTGGAAAGTCACATGCAAAAGAATGAAACTAGATTACAGTTTGTTCCTATGTACAAAATGTAATTCAAAATGGATCAAAAGTCTAAATGTAAGATCAGTACATTACATAGAAGAAAACATAAGTACTAAACTTACAGACCTTGGTCCTGGAGAATATTTTATGAATTTGACCCCAAAGGCAAGGGAAGTAAACACAAAAGGGTGAATGGCACTATATCAAACTAAAATATTCTGCATAGCAAAAGAAACTGATAAAAAAAGCAACCAACCAAATAGGAGATTATATTTGCAAACAATAGCTCCAACAAGGGGTTAATATCCTCAATATATGAAGGACTTATACAACTGAATACTAAACAAATGAACAATCCAATTAAAAAATGGGCCAAAGACCAGAACAGACATCTTTCCCAGGAGATATGCAAATAGCCAATAGATTTATGGAAAATTTTAAATTTCAGTAGCTATTTGGGAAATGTAAATCAAAGCTACAATGAGATACTACCTCACCCCTGTTAGAATGGCTATTATCAACAAGATAGGTAGTAACAAGTGTTGGGGAAGTTGGGGAGAAAAAGGAACCCTCATTCACTGCTGATGGAATGTGAACTGGTACAGCCACTATGAGAAACATTATTGTGGTTCCTTAAAATTAAGAATATAGTTACCATATGACCCATCAATTCCTCTTCTGGGTATCTACCTGAAAACTCAAAGATGTTTATTCACAAAGATATATGCACCTCTATGCTCATTGCAGCATTATTCACAGTGGCCAAGCCATGGAGACAACCAAAGTGTCCTTCAATAGAGGATTAGATGAAGAACATAGTATACTATGGAATAGTAATCACCTATCAGAAAAGATGAAATACAGCCATTTGTGACAGCATAGATGGGCATTCAGAATATTATGCTAAGTGAATAAGTCAGACAGAGAAAGCTAAGAGCCATATAATTTCACTCTTATGTGGGGTATAAAACTGGAACTCAGACACAGACAGTAGTGTGGTGATCATCAGGGGGAAGGAGGTGTGGGGAATAGTAAAAGGAAAACAGAAAAAATAAATAAATAAATTCCAATGTGTACATGAGGTCATTTTTGGTCCTTTTGTTCTGTTATATTAATATTTGTCTATTTTACTTCTAGACACTCTATATGATATGCAAACTTTCCTACTGTATTAAAAAAATCATCCATTCTCCTATATTTAGCCTTTCAAATGCATACGAGGATCATATTTTCAAGTTTCAAAATAATCCATTGAGACTTTATTGACATTATCTATTAGTGAGAACAACTGATATTGTTATAATTGTGATGTTTACTTTTAAGTACATAACATGTCTCTATATTTCAATTTTAAAAATGTATTCTATAAAACCCTGTCATTTCTTAAATTTAGTTTTAGGTATTCATTTTTGAATTGAGAAAATATATTTTTGAACTATAATAAACTGTATTTTCTACCTAGTCTTTGTTGGTATGTGGTAAATTGATTAAATTTTGCATATTGTTTAACCATTGTCCAACTCACTGCATTTCTAGTTTTAATAAATGTTAGTGTATTCTGATTTTTCTGAGTGTTTACTATCCAAAAATCAGGTTGGATTTCTTATAAATTTTTAACAGGTGCTTAAGAATTCTGTCAAGTGACATTATTATAAACCATGTTTCACCAAAAGAGAATATTCTGACTGATGATTTATGACACTCATTCCCCTTAATAAGAAATGGGTGGGGTGTTATATATCATCATATCTCTTATGACTATTTTTACAATGAAAATTTTGGCTCCTTAGACCCATTTACATTATGAAATTTTATAGAGTTTCTAACAAAGGAAAGCTATTGCATTCCTGAAGTATTTTACTTTGTCAAGGAGCATCTTTAAAAATATTTGGGAATGGGTTAAATTTGTCTGTAAAATATGAAAACACTGCAACTAACAAATCATTGTCCATTTTTTCCACAAGTATTTCTTGAGCTTCTTAAGTATATGCTCTATTTCCTGCCACATCAATGTATAACGACCGGGGGATCACAATGTCAGATTGTGGCCAGGTGGTCAAACTGTGGGAGAGAAGGATGCACACAGGGAAGGTCAATGACTTTGGTAACATTCTATCCTTAAGTTGGGTTGTGAGTACATGTGGGTATTTTAAAATGTTTTATCTTTTTAGGTCTTTTTAAATTTATTATGAAACCTTAGAAAGTAGTTTTTTATATGCGAAAAGGAGTTTTTCACCTTTTCTGAGGACCAGATTATTGTCATTTTGAAGATGTAATATTCTTCAAATTTTATAAAAATACCAGATAATTTTAAAAAATTTTTATGGCATAAATTGGTTTCAGAGAAGAAAGAGCATTTGCACTAAACCTTTGGATTGTTCTCCTTATTTTTGACTAGTGAATGTGTTGTTTGACCAACACCACTAAGCTTCAGAACGTTTTCATCAACCCAAACAGAAAATTTGCACCCATTTAAAAATGACTCACCATTCCCTTCTACCCTGGTAGCCTATTCTACCTTCTGTCTCTTTGACTTTGACTATTTTAGGTACCTCACATACACAGTTTGTTCTTTTGTGACTGGCTTATTTCACTTTGCTTAATATCTTTAACGTTCATCCATATTGTAGCACACAACACAATTTTCTTCCTTTTAAAGGCTGAATAATATATCATTATATGTATACACCACATTTTGTCTATCCATTCATTCACCGATGGACATTGGTCCAGAGTCCTTTTTAAAGGGGTATAATTTACCTTCACTTTCAGTCTCTATTGTACTGACTTTGAAGACAGTCTGGGATTATTCTCTACCAGTGATTACCAAACTTCAGTATGCATTGGAATCCCTTAGAGGGCTTGTGAAAACAGACAGCTGTGAAAACGGACAGACCCCAGAGTTTCTGATTCAGTAAGTCTGGAATGGGGCCTGGGATTCTGCATTTCTTACAAGTTCCCAGTTGGTCCAGGGACTGCACTTTGAGAACTGTTCTCAGGATTCAGTCCATTCACTCTCCAAGTGCTACTTCCTACATATTGTAGGGTGGCTACCCACCCACAAACTCTCCTGGGGGATCTTGGTGTTCAAACGACCAGGTGCTAACATAAAAGGTCATTGACTGGTAAGCTGGCAGCTGACCTTTGATTTGTGTAATCTCACTCAAAAAAGAGCTCAACCAATTCAACAGGAACTTAAATGAGGTGACATGGAGGGAAGTAGATTGTTGACCAACAGAGAAGGGGCTGGTGTGGCCATCACAAGCTTTGGTTGGGCTGAAGCCCAGAAAGCTACTGGTCTAGAAAACAGGGACATGCATGAAGAAGCAGAGACTGGACTGGCCTCCCTTTTGTTACAACTTCTTCCATCCTTCCTGCTCCCTCCTGACCCCTGAGCTCATCCCTGCCGCCAATAAGAATTGGCCCCTGGGCTTGAATTTCAGTGAAGCCATGAGGAGAAAATGCACCATGAAATTATGTGGCTCCTGCAAAAGGAGTTGCCATCTGCTTTTTCTTCAGGCATTTTCCATCTACAAAGTGTATCAAACCATTGTGGTCTGGTGCTGTCTCCCCTTCTTGGTAATACCATGTATATTAAAGAAAGGAAAGCCTTTATAAACAAAACAGAATGCAGGATTTTAGTGGCTAGTAAATTCCCCAAGACATTTGTGGATTCTCTATCATTTTTTTTAACATTAGTATTAATAATTTGTTAACTTAATTGTTTCTAATCCCCCCTGTCCTGATATTGGGATAGAAATGTATTGCCTTTTGCTGCAAATCTATAGGTTGCTCTGTACATATTAAGATTTATGCACAATAATTTGCTTCAAATTCTACATGATTTTAGAGTAGTTTTTTTTTTTTTTCACTTTATTCTTTTCATGTACATTTCTGAGTTTTAAGGAAAAGGTGATTTCCTCTTTTCTTGGTAAATAAGACAAAAAAAAAAAACCCCACCCCATAATAACAGGTAAGAAAATAGGCAGAAACCAAACAAACTTAAAAAATAATCTAAACTAAAGTCTGCTTGAAATGCCCAAATTCTATTTTAGATTCTCAGGAAGCCCAGGCGTGGTTGACATAGAAAAAACAAGGAGACATCTTGATTCCATGTCTCAGGATGATGAATCTTTAAGATGTACTTTGGAAAGTACCAGGGTTCTGTTTAAAGAAAAGGAAGCTGATGTTACAAGGCACATTTTCATCCTGTCCTTTTCATTGTTTCCAGACACTAGACCTCTCCCCTCATGCGTTTTCCAAGGGAGGCTGGACGCCTCTCTAAACTCTCATGGATAAAGCGAAACGTGAGACTGTCTAGGCCTGGACATCTGATAGTTCTCAAATTATCAGCTTGGAGTTTTGACCTGGCAGGCATCTCTCTGTGTGTTCCATATGATCATCCCCCTATCCCTACTCCAGAATCGTAGAAATTATGGTGATTGTTTTTCTTGTTTCTACGAGTCAGTCTGTTTCATGGGGGAATATACAGTCTCATTCCTCAGCATGCTTCCACTTCTTTCCAAGTACCGATTTTTGCTTTCCCATTCTTCCAGTGATTTCGGGGTTGAGGTAGGATGTGGATCTCTATGTTTCTCCACTCTTAGCAGTTGAGGTCGATTTTACAAAGTGGAGGTCCCTGTTGAGAACTGCCAGGCTCAGATGCAGGGAGAGGGCAGAGACAGGCACGCTGCAGTTCTGTCCCTGGCTGGAGGTCTGTGCCAAGGGCTTCCGAGGGGCAGGTCATCAAAGCTCCCTTGTCTAAGCACAGCCGGGTACTCCCGCCCTGGGCTGCCACGGTGCACCCAAGGTGTTTGTATTTGTCTCCCTCCACAGTGCCTGTGTGCTCTCCAATCTGGCCCTTGGAAGAAACAGGGGATTCATGTTCTCCAAGAAGGACTCCCAGGCCCACAGTTCTTCCTCTCTCTCTCTGCCTCTCTCTCTTCAGAGAGGCTGTGCTTCTGAGCATCAGCTGCCGCACCACAGGGGTTTTTCTTCGTATAAGGCAAATGGTGGATTTGTAAACCCTCTTGCAACTGGTCTCCCCTGACCTATTTCTTGGAGAATTTCTTTCAAGCATCAAGCCTTTTCTCTGGTTCTGAGCCAGTTCAGCTTTCCATTAGTTGTTTCAATAGGTATTTAGAAAAGCTTGTGGTAGACTGGCCTGGTGGCTCTCTCAAAGGGGATATCTCTAATTATTTATTCTTATTCAAACCAGGACTTATTTCTAGACACCTACTTTTAAATTTTTATTTAATTTAATTTTTAATTTTTATGTTTCAATTACAGTTTACATTCAATATTATTTTGTATTAGTTTCAGGTGTACTGCATAGTGGTTCGATAAGCATGCACTTTAAAAAGTATTCCCCCCAATATTTCAGTACCGACCTGGCACCATACATAGTTATTACAATATTATGGACTAAATTCCATATGCTGTACTTTATAACCTTGTGACTATTTTGTAATTACCTATTTAACTTCTTAATCCCTTTACCTTTTTCACCCAAGTCCCCCGGACTCCTCCCATCTGGCAATCATCAGTCTGTTCTCTATATCTATGAATCCGTTTCAATTTTGTTTGTTCATTTATTTTGTTCTTTAGATTCCACATGTAAGTGCAATCATATGGTATTTATCTTCCTCTGCCTGACTTATTTCACTTAGCATAATAACCTCTATGGCTATTCATACTGTCTCAAAGGGTAAGATATCCTTTTCTTCCAGCCAAGTAGTATTCCATTGTATAAATGTACTGTAGTTGTTTTATCCACCCATCCACTGATGAGCACTTGGACTGCTTCCAAATCTTTTTAAATATATTTTATTGATTATGCTATTACAGTTGTCCCATTTCCCCCCCTTCATTCCCCTCCACACTGCAAACCTCCTCCCACCCACATTTCCCCATTTAGTTCATGTCCATGTGTCATAAATTCTTTAGCTTCTACTTTTCCCACACTATTCTTGCCCTCCCCCCATCTATTTCCTACCCACCATCTATGCTACTTGTTCTCTGTACCTTGTCCCCCTGTCTCCTCCTCCCATTCCCCTGTTGCTAACCTTCCATGTGATCTCCATTTCTGTGGTTCTGTTCCTGTTCCAGATCTTTCCTTAGTTTGCTTTTGTTTTAGGTGTGGTTGTTAATACCTGTGAGTTCGCTCTCTTTTTACCATTCATATTTTTTAATCTTCTTTTTCTTAGATAAGTCCCTTTAACATTTCATATAATAAGGGCTTGGTGATGATGAACTCCTTTAACTTGACATTATCTGAGAAGCACTTTATCTTCCCTTCCATTCTAAATGGCAGTTTTGCTGGATAGAGCAATCTTGGATGTAGGTCCTTGACTTTCATGACTTGGAATACCTCTTTCCAGCTCCTTCTTGCCTGTAAGGTCTTTTTTGAGAAATCCGCTGACAATCTGATGGGAACTCCTTTGTAGGTGACTGTCCCCTTATCCCTTGCTGCTTCTAGAATTCTCTCCTCCATTTTAATCTTGGCTAGTGTAATTACGATGTGCCTTGGTGTGTTCCTCCTTGGGTCCAACTTCTTTGGGACTCTCTGAGCTTCCTGGACTTCCTGGAAGTCTATTTCCTTTGCCAGATTGGGGAAGTTCTCCTTTATTATTTGTTCAAATAAGCTTTCCACTTGTTGCTCTTCTTTTTCCCCTTCCAGTACCCCTATAATTCAGATGTTGGGATGTTTAAAGATGTCCTGGAGGTTCCTAAGCCTCTCCTCATTTTTTTGAATTCTTGTTTCTTCCTTGTTTTCTGTTTGGTTGTTTCTTTCTTCCTTCTGGTCCACTCCATTGATTTGAGTCCCAATTTTCCTCCCATCTCTATTGGTTCCCTGTGCATTTTTCTTCATTTCACTTATTGTAGCCTTCATTTTTTCATGTAATTTGTGAGCAAAATCAACCAATTCTGTGAGCATCCTGATCATCAGGGCTTTGAATTGTACATCTGATAGGTTAGCTATCTGTTTGTCGCTTAGATAAATTGGCTCTGGGGCTTTGTTTTTTTCCCTGGGTTGAGCCATTTGTTTGTTTGTTTGTTTTTATTTTGGCCTAGTTGCGGCTGTTACGTAGTGAGGGGTGGAGCCTTAGGTGTTCCCCAGGGTAGGGCAGCCCAGTCGCTGGGTAGTGACGCTTATGTGGGGGTGGGGTCTGAGAGGAAACAATGGTGCTTGCTCTGCTAACTCTCAGATTCCAGTCCCTTCCACTGCTTCCCCTTTGCCTGGATTATCTGCCCATGAATGTGGGACCACCTGGTCAGTCAGCCACCTTGTGTAGCTTCACTCAGTCTGCACAGTTGCCACCCTGTGCCCAGGGTCTGCTAGCTGCCGCCTGTGCACCTGGGATCTACCAGCCACTGCTGCCTGCATGACAGTTCCACACCTCTACTTTTTTCTGCTGTGATTCAGCCCTTCTTACCGGTCTGGATGAATGGTTGTTGGACTTCCGAACAGTTCAATTTTCTATGAGTTCTGGTTGTTTTCTTGTCTCTAAATCTTCATTGTCTTTAATTTTGGTTGTGAGAGGAGGCACAGTGTGTCCACCTATGCCTCCATCTTGGCCAGAACTCCAAATCTTGACTATTATAAATAATGCTGCCATGAACATAAGGGTGTGCAAATTCTTTGAAATCAGTGTTTCAGGTACCTTTGGATATATTCCCAAAAGTGGAATTGCTGGGTCATAGGCAGTTTCATTTTTAATTTTTTAAGGACCCTCTATACTGTTTAGAGACCAACTTTTAAAAAATGATAGTCACCATATATCCTTGACCCTAACTATTTCACATTTATTTCTTAAAATGGAAAGAAACGGAACCTTACTTACATTGTATTTCAAAGATGAGGTTTCCTTTGGGATTTCCGAGTCAATGTTTGTTCCCTGTCTGAGAAAAACAGCCCACTCTCCCTTTTTAGCTGTGCTCACTGATGGGCTGAGCTCAATATCTGGATGATGCCTCTTTGCTCTTATCAGCACCTCACCCCCATCCATTAGCTTTTCTCTTGGTGCTTTAGATCTGGATGTCCCAGAGAAAGCATCTTTCAGAATCCATTATAGTCTGCACATTACAGGGAAAACTGACAGAAACTCATTCATTTGGGTATTCGCTGACTGCCTACCATGCCCTAGACACTATTCTAGATCACCAGTTCTCAAACATGGAATCACTGGGTGTATAAATCCCTGGGTGAGGGGTCTCTAGAGACACAGAAGAAATGGGGTGTATGTATACAGAGAGAGGTTTATCTTAAGAAATTGGTTTATGTGGTTGTAGGCTCTGACCAGTCTGAAGTTTGAAAGGCAGGCTGGAGACTCTGAGAAGACCTCAGGCTACAGCCTTGAGTCCCACATATCTGGAGGCTGAACTCCCTCTTCCTGAGTTTGGTGGTGAGCTGGGGTGCCAGTGTGAGGGTGGACTACTCCAGTCTTTTCCCCTAAGGCCTTCAGCTAATTTAATCACCCCACACCTTATGTAGGGTGATCTACTTTACTGAAAGTCTACTGACTTAACTGTTAATTGCATCTAAAACATCACAACATCCTCTAGACTGATATTTGACTGAACAAATAAGCACCACAATGCAGTTGTCATATAAAATGAAGGACCACACTGAGAAGCTTTAAAAAAGTACCAGTGCATGGGCCCTGTCCCCAGTGGTTCTGGTTTAATTGGCTTGGAGTATGCTCTGGGTATGTGGGGCATTAAAAGCTTCCCACGTGATTCTAAAGCAGCTGAACGCTTTTCTAGGCACTGGGGATAGAGTAGCAGACAAAAGAGAAAAATGTTTGCTTGTGGGGAGTTTCCACTCAGTCGTGGGACATAGAGCATACACAAGTGAACAACAAAACATTAATCCACTGAGCTGGTGCTATGTAGGTGGAGGAAAACAAAGCAGGTGATGAGATTAATGGGAACAGGTGTTCTTCCAGATCAAGTGATGAAGGAAGGCCTCTCTGTGGCTGAGACCCACAAGCAAATGGAGGGGGCTGAGATGGGACCCAAGAACTGTGGGGGTATGTGGTGTTTGCTTGTGCTGCACAGAAAGTGTTAAGGAATTCATGTTTCTTCATTATACGGGGTTCAAGCAGGAAGGAAAACTTTCCTTCCAGTGAAATTTTACAGTCTCCCTTCTACTGACACACACAGACCACACTTCCTAGGAAACACGGCTGCCGGTGGATTGCTGGCTTTCTTGGAAAGGAGGGAGAGGTTGGGAAGGGCAGGGAAAGGCAGGCAGAGGCAGGGAGCTGTGGGTGGTGACCCACAGCCAGAAGAGGGCTTGGGCATGAGAGGGGCAGAGCCTTCATCAGAAACTGGCCTGCAAGAATCTAGAACTTAAAACGACTATGTAGCCAAAGCCAAAACAATACTTTACTGCACACTTTTAGAGGTTTGGAACAGCAAGGGGTCAACTGGCACTCAGGTCCGCCCCCCCCCCAGGTCTGCTGAAACTCAGGGCTATGAGGCCAAAAACAGCACTTACCCATGGACAGCTGGCAGAAAAGGGATAGAGGACACAATTAGAACCAGATTTTAGCTTCTCAGACACACTGGCAAAGGGTCATCACTCACCGGGTATTGAGAAGAAATAAGTGTAAAAGCCTTGGAGATTATCTCTCATTCTATTTAAATACGTACATATATATCTAAATACATCTTTATCTAAACACACACACTCTTGTATGTATATAGAAACTACATATATATTTTTTGTAACAGTTTTAGATTTACATAAAAATTACAAAGATAGTATACAATTCCTATACACCCCACATCCAGTTTTGCCTATTTTTAGCATCTTCCATTAACATGACACATTTGTTTGAATTAATGAATATTGATATGTTATTATTAACTAAAATAAATACTATATTTTGATTTCCTAGATTTTTACCTAACTCCTCTTTTTCTGTTCAAGGATCCACATTACATTACATAATTACCCATCTTGACTTCTTGGGCTCAGGTGCTATTCTTGTTATATAAATATATATATATTTTGTACAAATTTATTATGTAATTAACACATAGCATATAGGTCTCGTAGCAGAATGTGGGCATAAACACCCTCACAACCTCTCCCCGCCCATTGGCCTTCACCAAGACTGGCCATCAGGAGAAGGCCGTCTGGGACGTGTAGGGTTCCTGGGCTCGGTGACCGCCAGCTGACCCTTTGCTTCCTTACCGGAGGTCAGGTTTGGGAGAGTGGTTGCTTCACAAGGCCGGCTCTTTGTCAGTGCCCTTAACGCAGAGCCTATGATGTAAGAGTGACGGTCATCCCTGAGTGTGTCCCTGAGGGCAGTGGAGAATCCTCCTTCCCATTGCCTCTTCAACAATCACTCGAATAGCAGGCAGCCTAAGTGAGCATCTGGCAAGGGTTCTGGCAAATGGCAGGGAATAGCTGTGCCATAGATTCTTGTTAAAAGGGAGAATTGCATTTTTGTTGCCAAGTCTAAGAGGAGCAAGGCTGGCTATCAGGATTTGAACCTGGGCCTTGTCAGCTACATATCTACATGTGTGACATCAAATATTTATTAAACAATTCTCAGTCAGACTGTGATAATTTTATGAATTTTAACTTTTTATTTTCTTCAGTATGTTGTGAGGATTTTTAAAAAGAAGATGTAAATGAGTCCTGGTCCAAGGGAAAGGCCAGGAGACATTGGCTCTTTTTGATCTTGACCTTCTCACATTGACCTTCTCAGAAGTGACAGAGAGAACTGAGAAATTACTTTAAGCACTGGTACAAGTTCTTTAAAAATGCATTCAACAGGTGTGAATTAAGCAGTTACTCTATACCAGACACAATGCCAGTGGCTGAGAACATGGGAGTGAAGATTTCCTGCCCTTGTGGAGCTCAGAGTGACTGGCAGCCCCGCGTTCTGACATCAGGTGAGGATTTGAGTCTGAATCATATTGCCACATCATTACTAAATCTATATAAGGAGAATTTAAATTTATTTTGCACAGTATATTTAGTGTTAAGATTGTCTTTATTCTAAAAAGCCTGCCAGAATAGTTAAGTAAAAAAGAACCCTAAAAATCTGAATGGACAGTAATTTTGATAGGGATAACTGTTCACCATATCACTGACCATTCAGTTGTTGACTTCTTTGTCCTGACATAAATAGGCTATAAATCAGAATATTTCTAACAGTCATTGTTTTTAACTAATGTCTCTTTTGTCATTAGTAAGGAAGAGATCATTTCCCTCTCTGTCTGCCAAACCAAGAAATCAAGAAGCCTGGAACAAGAGCCCCAGGAGCCAGAAGGCTTCGATTAATCCTGAGAAAATAACTTAGAGTCTCCAAGTTTCCATTTCTTCATTTTAAAAATGGGTATAAAAATTTCCAAGGCCTCCTATCAGCTGTTTTGTAAAATAAATAAACTAATGCTTACAAATATCTTGGCCCAGAGCTTGGCACACAGTAGGTGCTCAAAAAATAGCATTACTCTTGTTAGTGTAAGCTTCCTACTTTGTTCAAGTGACAATACTGCCACCTCCCTTGCAGATGTTGTAAGCAAGCGAATGACTTGAAATAAGGTCTTTGCTGGACTGAATCCTGGGAAAGTTTAGGCTGTGACCAAGAGGAACACTTGGAGAGGACAGCAGATGTCAGAAGGAGGCAGAGCACGTCATCAAATAGCCATCCAGTGACTGGCTGAAGGACTTGCCTGTGCCTGTACCTGTACCAGAGAGTCTATGGGGTATCTGGGTTGTGTCCAAGGAACCCACACAGAACAGTAGGAGACAAAGAGTTCATTTCAAACACCTGCAGTAGCCACAGGCAAGTGAGAGCAGCTAACCAGTGCTGGTCAAGAAGGAGATTTTGGTAGCCATTAGCCTTTATTCCTCCTCTGCTTGCAGCTTAGAGGGGTAGATGCAGAGAATCCTAGTGGGAGAGAAGATTTTTCTGCCCTTCAAGCCTGTAACAATCTCAGTTGGCTGAGAGAGGGGAGAAGATTTCTCTTTAAATAGAATTCAAAATTTTAGTCATTACGTAGAGCTGGAGGTTTGAATTACCAAAATGAGGACTTACACGGTGATCAGAGATAACATGAAGGTTTTTTCATATTCTGACAGTGACTGGGCAGATTGTGGGAACTGCCTTAGGTTCCATCAATGGAATGAAGAACTCACTTCATAGAGTGAGTTGAGTTGGTGAGTACATTTTTGTTTATTTATTTTCTTGATTGTTTGTTTCTGGATGTTGAACGCCTGCTTGTTTAGTTTCCTAAATGGGAGTTGAGGGTCATGGTGATTCCATGGGTGTAGGAGGAGACATATTTAAACTTAAACTTGTCCACCACTGATGTTCAGGACATCAGTCATGTCATGTGTTTTGGGGCACAGGAGCAGGAGGCGGTAGGCAGGAGGCAGTAGGCAGCAGGTTGTGGGGGTGATGGCAAAGTCCCAGGAGAGAATTCCCTAGTGGGAGCAAGGTGTCATAGCAGATGCCTGATGTGCAGGCTTGTGCCAAAGGTGGTGGTGGCCCCCACCATCCTGGCCCCCAGGTGTGCTCAAATGGCCCCCTACCTGCTCCTATAGTACCCAAGAGAGCCCAACGCTGTGTTCAAAAACATTAAATAAGTTGAAATTGGTCATGGTTGGAACATTTACACTACAAAAAATTGTAAACATCACAAATCAGGTTTCTTGTTTGTTTGTTTTAAATTTTGAGATGTGGTTTCCAAGCATACCACTGTTGAGACTATCCCAAGCCAGATACTTTGGCAGTATACCCACTTCCCATGGACACAAAACACTGTATGTATGAACAGAGAGACAAAACAGAATACTAGTTTCAGATTCCTGAATAAATCTGACCTTCCTTCCTAGCAGTGTGGTCAAGGGCACGCACTTTAGTGCAATTAAAACAGAAGGACTTGACGTCAGTGCGACTTCCTGGTGCAGTCCTCTCTGCCTCTCTCCAGGAACAGGGTGGAATAGTGCTCCCTGCTTTCTGGAGCCCTGAGCAGCAGCCCACCCTTGGGATCCAAGGGCAGGTTTACCAGCAGGCAGTTGCCCCTTGAGTGCTGGTGGTGGGGTGTTGGGTAGAGCAGCAGAGGCCAGTCTTGCTGGGATGGTTATGAGGGAGGGGAGGAGACTAAAGCTGGGGATGACAGCGTAAGAGCAAACAGGACTGGGCTGTGGGACTAGGTAACATTCTCCTTGGAGGCTCTCAGAAATTCTTGAGTGATACGGGTATTTGTAAGGGGCTCAAATTCTCACGTGGAGCATGGCTATTCAGGTGTTAATGTAAACACCACCCACTCATCTACACTGGGGAGCCTGGAAGAGCGGACTGCACTGATAATGTATATAAAGCATCCAGCCCAGAGCCTGGCACATAGCAAAACTGAGTAAAACAGTTTTCTTTTTACATTGACCCTTCTCATTTTTCACCCAAGAGCTATCCCAGTTTTTAGGATAACAGTGAAAAGAGGAAAGAGGTAATATTGTCCCATTTTACCCCTTGGCTGGGATCTTACCTGTCAGTAGATATTTCTTGTGCTGGCAAAGTTTGGAAGTAGCTCTCTAACAATCATCTTTTGTAATCCTGCTTCCTGGCCATGGTGTGTGGCCCAGAGGAGGTGCTCAGGGACTGTTGGTAGGGTGTTAATGATACAGGCCCTGGAGGAGGTTCACAACCCAAAACCTATAAGAAGGCTGAGTCCTGACTAGGGAATCCTAGAATCTCAGGGAAATTCCTGCCTAACACCCTCTTTGGTTCAATATTCTGTTGCCTACCTCCCCTGTTGTGTGCACACAGCCTCTGTCTGAACATCTCTGACAAAGAACACACAGTATAGGAGACATCTATTCCATCTTGGGACAGCACCTCCCACGCAAATTTGATGCCATGGAAGGAAAGCATTGTGGTCTCGTATCTTTCATCCAAAGGCAGAGACAGGGTCGGTCTGAAACCTGCTTGTATCTTATAAAATATATTTGAGAAGCTCAGACAATTTATTTCAGGAAAATCTGACATGGGAAGTTTGACTAAGTGTCCAATAAGCTGCATCAATAAATGAATTAATAAATGATACCCTTTAATAAAAGGAAATGTGTACTTAGAATGACTTACCATTAGACTTGACTTGGGTAGAATGGCAAGGAGTATCTGTCTTAAGGGAACACCACCTTTGTCTATAGTGCCATGCAGACTGGGAAGGGTTGGCATGGAGCCACAGCCCAGCAGTGTGGTGGAGGTCCCTTGCCACAGGCCCCTAGACAGAGTCCAGCCAGGTAGGGGCGGGGCAGAAGCCACGGAAAGAATAAACGTTGTATCAGCTGGGGTGGCTGAAAGGCCAGCAGCCTGCAGGTATGAAGATTCCTGAGAAGTCCCGGAGGTGAGGGGGGTTGGGGGAAGGGGACCCTTGTAGATCTGGGGAGACAACTGGTAGCAGGAAGTCAGCAGATCAGACCCATGGCTCTGGAGAGGCGAGGATGCACAGACTGTCTCAGTGCACAAGGGCACAGAAGGGACACAGGACAGGCAGTGGACCTTGAGAATACAGCAGAATTCCTGTCATCAGGTCTGGGATACAGAGGTTTGCTTAGTGGTCCAGGGGGTATGATGCTAAGATACAGAATATCAGACATGAAGTGTTTAAAACGCTCTCTCTCAAAGCCAGTACAGCCCTACTCACTTCTAGACTAGGGGTCATTTCCTAACTACAGACATGCACATGTTAGTCAGCAGCCCCAACTTTGAAGAGAGGAGCCAGGACCTGGCCAACCTGTCAGGTATGTGGTCCCACTCTCCAGACATCCTCAGTGTGTATTTCCAAGCACAAAGCCCTAGGCATAGAGCATTTTCAGGTTTGTTTTTATGGGTGGAATAGTTTCAAGGGAGCTTAATTTATTGGCTCAATACATCTTTGTTATTTAAATAAAATAAGGAAGAAAAAATTTCAAAATGATAATTCTTTCAATAAATATTTTTCAGAAAATTTAGAAAAATGAGGAACTGCTTAAAGAAAAAAGTCTTTTTATTTTGCAAAGCATATGTATATACATACATACTGGATTTAGTAACATAGGCCCATTTTGTGTACTTTCAATTATTTTATTCAATTACTATTACTTAAGCATTTGTAAGACTGTATGAAAGCAGAATGTATATTGGTTGTGTGATATTCTCATATGTTGAGGTACCATATTTAGTCATCTTCCCCACCCTTTAAGGAGTTTAGATTGATTTTTTTCTGTTCACCATTTTGATTGGCATCTTTGATTAGTTTTGTAGGACAGTGTCTGAAATTGGAATTACGAGGCCAAAGGAATTACTAGGCTCTTGATATATATTCCTAAATTGCCTTTGAGAAACTGTATCAATTTATACCATATTCTTTCTGGCATTGAATCATACTATTAAAAAAATAGCCTCTTTAGAAGATGAAAAGTCGTCTGTTATTGTCTTATTTCGCATTTCTTTGTTTCTAGGAAGGATGGGTAATTTCTTTACTTTCATTGATATCAATAATAAGTAAACAAATGAGTGTATTTTGATCAGGCTGTATCTTAGATCTTACCAGGATATAAGCTGACGGCTGTAAGTTATGAGAAATGGTTGTAGATTCTTCCTGGGCACTATGCCTCCTCCATAATGACAGAAGTGCTTGGAAGGACATTGCAAACAAGATGCTGTTTTTCTAAGAACAGTTCACTCTTCCCGTGACATTGGGAAATGCCTGGTGATGAAGCTGGAAGCTTGCAGAACTGAGTATTCTCCTACCCTTGCCCACCTCCTACCTCCTTACCACCATCCTCCCCAGTTTTAGATCTATTCAATCTTACAGATGCTAAATTGCTCTCATTCCACCCACACATCTGGTTAGATTAGTGTTTCCCAGGCTGGCTTGCATATTACCAGCATCTGTCAACCCTATTTAGGCTTTAATTGCTGCTGGGGCATTTGCAGGAAAAGCCCGCCTTGGAATCTACACACTCAGATGCAAACTGTGAACTCACAGACTGGAGTGCACTTGGAAAGAGCAGTTAAAGTTGATTTTTTTTATTATTTATTGCTGAGTTGTTGAGTCATCATAAAGTAAGCATCCATCTGACAGCTCTCTTTGGTCTTGTTCAGCCAGCTGTCCCCCTGGTGGAGCGTATGGTGCCTGGTGGGGCCATGCATCTGAAGAAACTAGAAAAAAGGGGAGGGAGTGGCCACCAAATCCCCCTGAGGCCAGTGATTTGTTTTATGATGCAAACACCAGTCTAGTTTTAGATTGGCTGTCCTGGGACTGTTGCGCCTATAAACAAAAGCATCATTTGTAACACCTCCAGGTGCAAAGGCATCGAAAGGATCTGAAGACAGAACCAGACAGAGAACAACTATAAGTCACCAAAGATTGGCTTTGATGCCCAGCGAGTGGAAATAAAGATTGTCCCCAGAGACAGTAGTGGGCATTGGTCTTGTTTATTTCTTCCCCCAAAATAAATGATCCAGATGAACAGGCACCATGAAATCTTTAAATTGGCAGGTGGCATGAAGTTCTCCAGAAAGTGCCCTGCCACGTGGATGGGGATATGCCACAGGAAGAGCTTCGGAGGCTGTGTTAATGGGCAGGAACATGAGAGATGGGTTTCAATGAGGGGAAGTCTCTGGTAATGAACTAAGGCAGAAATAACCCACTGAGCAGGAGGAGAATGGGCTGTCAGGCACCGGTACAGCAAGGAAAGAGGTCTGCAGTATGGGGCTGGGGTGTTAGGAACAATCTAGGTACTTCAGGGCTATTAAAAGTTGAGCGGCACCAAAGTGAATATTGGTGACAAGATGGAGAATCTTATTCTACCCTTGCCCTAAGATCTTCAATTCTATGGGCAATTTTATTTGCTTCATTTTTACGATGACGTAAATATCATGGCTTTCTGGTGAACTTAATAACTCTGTCCTTGAACTGGTGAGCAGCAACTCCACATACGTGCCCCTGACCATTTCTGGATTCCATTGTGTCCACACCTCCCCAGCCAACAGCGAGTATAAGGCATGGCCTCTGCTTGGGCTCAGAGGGGCCTTCTCCCTTATTTGTTTCCTAGGACTAAACAGCTGCTATGTTGGGCAGAGCCTCCTTGGCTAGAATGGTCACCTGGTCCTCCACTGCCCTGCCCCTGTGCCTCTAGGAGCAACAGTGTAGCAGGAGAAGGCAAACTCACAGTTGAGGGATGTTGTCCTGGATGGTTGTTGATTGCTTCTCTTATCCACCGCCTCTTCACCCCTTCCTATTGGGACTTCAGATTTTATTTAAAGCAATATGACTTTGAGTGAGACTGACCCCTCTCTCAGCTCAAGGTGGGCCTTTATTGGCTTAATACAATTCCTTCATCTTATTGCCCTGGCTGCTGTCTTTGGTTCAGTGATGAGCATTTTATATTAGGCCAAGGAACTGAGAGGAGATACTTTCTAAGGGTATCTGGGCAAGTTATCGCTCTCTCTCTCTCTCTCTCTCTCTCTCTCTCTCTCTCTCTCTCTCCCCCTGTCTCTTTCCAAAGGAACTGCAATTCACTGCTCTCCTGACAGAGGAGCCAGACTTTGGGGGAAGCTGACATGGTCAAAGGCAGAGAGGAGAGAGAGAAACAGGAACTGCAGTCTAGGTGACATCATTCAACTGCTGGATCAAGCTACCCCTGAACTCTCTCTACCTCTAGACTTGTAGTTACTATTTTGAATGATTTGATATTGCCAATATCTGACTATTGCTGTTCTACTTCAGAAGCCAGCAAAAGTATCTCAAGGAATTATTTGAGATGAGATTACCAACATTTTGTTTACACACTTTGTACCTAGATCATTCCAACAACTTTATAACTGGGTTCCCTGACCTTAGCTAAGTCCCTCTGTATTCATCCTGCGCACGCCCTTTCTATTAGTTTTGCTTCAGCACTGCTTTTTCCATGTGTATTGCTTCAAAACCAACAGTGGTATACTCTAGGGTTTTCTGCATCAAGAATAAACACATTTGCCTGGCTGTGAAGGCCTTTCTCTGATGAGCTCTTATTTTTCTCTGCTCCCAAATATAAGAACCCTCCACTCTACTCAAACTTGTATAGACTTCTTTGTGACAACGGACTGTGCACATTCCACTGCAAGCCTGTAAGAAACGTTCTTCCTGCTTAGGTACCTCTCTCTTACCCAGATCCTTTTCTCCCATGAATTTCTATAAACCTTGAACTTTGTGCCATGAAATTCATATTAATTGCATGTTAAATGCTTCACACCTACAAACTCTGCCTCCAAAGGCTGCATGGATCATATATAATATCTGTTTCTTAAACTTTCTAACCAGCATAGTTCAGTGCACATAGCATAAACAAAGGCATAAATGTTGAATGACATTTTCAGAGTTGAACATTTGGTCATTTAATGCAGCATTGGATAAAAATGAGATCAGAAAACCAACAGATGAAGGCTTGTCCATGCTGATGTTTTGAACTTTTGACTTCTTCATGTTTCCTAGCAAAGCTTCATCCAGCAAGACAATTTATCCGACATCAATTCTAATTCAGACACATTCTCCCTTGTTCAAGCAACCTGTTAATTTCTGTACAACGAATGCAAGGGAAACACTGATACCTAAACACAAATGCAACTTAAGAACCATTGCAGGATTGTTAAGTTCAGACTCTGCTTGAGTTTCTTGAAAGAGAGAGCTGAACCAAAGGCTCTTTGCAATTTGCTTCTGTTTAACACCAGTCAAATGGAACTCCTCAGTTGAGAGGCAACTTCCTTTGAATCCCATAGGTTTCTTGGACATTGAACAGGTTCACAAACCCATCTAATGAGCTAAGTGTAAATGGATCCAGAAACAACAAACCTACGTTTTTCTTAAAATAAACAAGCATAAAACATTTAGATGAAAAAGTCCTCAGGGGCAAACCAAAGTTGGATTTTAGCATATCTGAGAACACTTGAAAAATAGTTGAAGACTCTTTGCTGATCCCAAGACATTTGCAAAATGGTTCAACATTTTTGTGACCTCTCGCCTCCTTGAGACCCCTGTGACCTCTATGTGTGCACCTGTCTAACCCACAGACAACCCCCCAGCTGCTCAACACAAGTAAGCTCATCAAGGGAGCTGGGGTGTGGGCATAGGACAGCATAGATGGGTAGTGGGAGCAAGTCACTGTGGTTCTTATTATCCTTTTCCACTCAGGGATGACTCCCAGAAGACACTTCTGTTTTTTACTTAGAATTTCCAAAAGAGAGAATGCTAATGCAGCCTCAGTAGCCTGCTCTAGTATTCCATAAACAATAATTAAGCTGCCAGGAGGTTTGCTTCTATCTTCATATCTCTTAAAATCCATTTGTTTTTATTATTCATCATAATTCTTCGAATATTTAAAAACATGAGTTTTGATGAGCTTTCTCATTTTTAGGATCAAGTAATCATAATCATTTTTCTTCCAGGTGTAATTTCCTATCACTGTCATCAATTTTCCACTTCCCTCTACTTCTGCTTCCCTCGGGGTTCCAATGGGACACAAAGCAAGTTTAGCCATCAGACCCCTAGTTCCCTGTGCATTCCAACTTGGGCGGGATTTCTGAATGACAATTACTAAGGTAACTCTTTGGACTCAGGCTTTCTGTGCAGCTTGGGAGAAACCCTAAATTTATTTAGTTTGAACTGCTATACACGGTATAACTCTGCTTCATTAATTGAAACATCTGACAGTAGACAGGATTTTAGTTTAATCAGATGACTTCTTACAACCCAGGAAAATGAGACAACTGAAAAGCTTGCATTTTATTTGGCACTTTAAAAATGTGAGGGAAGTGATTGAATCCTTAAGTCAAGTGAAAGCTAAGGAAGTTTCTTGCCTGTTGCTGATTTCTATGCATGATGGAGAGGAAATTTCCTTTACTCTGTTGAACAGAATATTACACTGGAAAACTCTTAATTTGGGGTTCTGAAAACCAGCAATTTCCTTTAACATACACTAGTTCATGCATTTAAAAAATAACGATTATTTTTTCAATTACAGAAGTAAAACATGTTGATTCTGGAGAAAAGTTTTTAAAAAGCAAAATGAAGGAAATTTAAAATTGTCCAAATCTCACCACATGGAGAAATGCAAATATTTTCTAACTGTCTTGTACTTTCTTTTTATATCTCTTCTCTCTCACACAGTCTATTTTTCTGTTAAAAACTAAAAGTTGAAATCATACTGAAAATGCTGTTTTGTAACTTACATATTCCATGATAAAAATTATTCCTAAACAGAATTTTTATGTAGGCTGAGTTATAAGGTTGATTCCCATTATACATACATACATACACACACACACACACACACACACAATTTTTTGCTACCATAAGCAATGGATTTTTGTATTACAAACCACAAACCTCATTGGCTCTAAGTCTTTAGGCCTAGCCCAGTCTTTCCTCAGGATGCATTACTTAAAGAAAAATTGCTGGGTGGAGGAAAAAGCAAGATTGTAGGGTTCCTGGGTGTGAATTGCTTAGCTGCTCTCCAGAAAAATTAAACCATTTTGCATACCCACCAGCAAGGTAGAAATACTTTCTCATACAAATTTTGGATATTTTAATTAAAAATTATAATTGATAGATACAAAAATAATAGCTCGTGTTTTTTATTTGGTTCATAATAAGTTCAAATGTTTTCATATAAAATATTACAATTTATATTCATCTTCTTTGCCTATTTATCAATAGTTAAATATATTTAAAAATTAATTTGTTAATTTAATTTTATGTAGTATGTATAGCAACTCTGTTTTCTCTTGTGTGTTAAAAATATTCACTTCATTTTTGATTGGTGCTCATTTTATTTGGTGTAATACAATTATTAAACTATAGACAGTACTATTAATTGAACTCCAATACCATGAACTATAATACCCATAGTATATATGGGTAGTATACTATACTTGTCCTTTCTTGGCCTTTATAAAGTTTTTTTTACAGTGTTTTTAATTTCTTCTTCAGCTTTTTTACTTGGCTAATGAATTTCAATACTTTATATTTTTATTGAAAAACATCTATTCAAATTTCAAAATAATTATTATAACGTTTAACAGCTAGTTTGTAAAAATAGCTTCATCTACTTTGTGTCTGGGACATATTCCCTCACTTAATTATGATAGTGAAATTTATTTTCTGGGTTTTGGCTGAGAGCGTGTGCATTTTATTTTTTAATCCAATTAGTTTTAATTTTTTTCAATTAGAGTTTATATTCAATATTATTTTGTATTAGTTTCAGGTGTACTGCATAGTGGTTAGACAATCATATACTTTACGAAGTGGTCCTCCCAATAATTCAAGTATCCACCTGACACCATTCATAGTTATTATGATATTACTGACTACATTCTTTGTGTTGTATGTTACATGCCTACGACGAGTCTGTAACTACCATTTTGTACTTCTAACTGCTTCGTCTTATTTACCCAGCCGCTAACCACACCCCCCGTTGACAACCATCAGTCTGTTCTCTGTGTACATGAGTCTCTTTCCATTTTGTTTGTTTTTTCTTTATTTAATTATATTTTATTGATTATGCTCCATTTTGTTTGTTTATTTTGTTCTTTAGATTCCACAGATAAGTGAAATCAAATAGTATTTGTTGTTTTCTGACTGATTTATTTCACTTAGCATAATGCCCTGTAGGTGGCAAAAGATAAGTTTCATTATTTTTTTATGGCTGAGTATTATTACATTTTGTATATGCTGTACCACAACTTTTTTATACACTCCTCTATTGATGGACACTTGGGTTGCTTCTATATCTGTCTCCTGTAAATAATGCTTCAGTGGACATAGGGTGTATATATTCTTTCAAATTAGTGTTTTGGTTTTCTTCAGATATATACCCAAAATGGAATCACTGAGTCATAAGACAATTCTCTTTTTAATGTTTTAAGGTAACTCCATTCTGTTTTTTATAGCAGCTGCATCAATCTGCACTTCAACCAATAGTCACAAGGGTTCCCCTTTTCTCCACATCTTCACCAGCACTTGTTATTTGTTGATTTATTGATGATGGCCATTCTGACAGGTGTGAGGTGGTATCTCATTGTGGTTTTAATTTGCATTTCTCTGATGATTAGTGATGTTGAGCATCTTTTCATATGTCTATTGAATATCTGTATGCCCTCTTTGGAAAAGTGGGTATTCAGGTCTCTGTCAACTTTTTAATTTGGTTGTTCATTTTTCTGATGTTGAGTTGTCTGAATTCTTTATACATTTTAGATATCAACCACTTATTAGATGTATCATTGGCAAATATCTTCTCCCAATCACTAGGATGATTTTTGTTTTGTTTTGTTGATGGTTTCCCTTGCTATGCAAAAACATTTTAGTTTGATGTAGTGCCATTTGTTTATTAATTTTCTTTTGTTTCCCTTACCTAAGGAAATAGGTCAGGAAAAATATTGCTAAGATTTTACTGCCTGTGGTTCTTTTCAGGAATTTTATGGGTTTAGATCTTATATGCAAGTTTTGAACACATTTTGAGTTTATTCTTGCATATAGTGTAAGAAGGTAGTCTAGTTTCCTTTTTTTGCATGAATCTGTCCAATTTCCCAAACACCATTTACGTGTTTTTACCCCATTGTATGGTCTTGCTTTCTTTGTCACAGATTAATTCATTATATAGGTGTGCATTTATTTCTGGGCTCTCTATTCAGTTCCACTGATTTATGTGTCTGTTCTTATGCCACTACCATGTTGTTTTGATTACTATGGCATTGTTGCATAGTTTGAAATCAGGTAGCATGATACTTCCCATGTTGTTCTTTGTCAAGATTGCTGTGTCTATTAGGGGTCTTTTGTAGTTCTATACAAATTTTTGAATTATTTGTTCTAGTTCTTGTGAAAAGCACCATTGGTATTTTGATAGGAATTGCATTGAATCTATAGATTAATTTGGGTTGTATGGACATTTCAATGATGTTAATTCTTCCTAACCATGAGAACAGTATATGCGCATTTATTATTATTGTCTTTGACTTCTTTCTTCTGTGTCATAATTTTCTGAGTACAAATCTTTTACTAACTTGGTTAATTTTATTCCTAAGTATTTAAAAAATTTTTTTGATACAGTTGTACATGAAATTGTTTTCTTAGTTTCTCTTTCTGGTAGTTTATTATTGTTTTATAAAAATGCAACCAATCACTGAGTATTATTCTGCATTCTGCTACTTCACTGAATTCATTGATCAGTTCTAGTAGTTTTTTTTTAAATGAAATCTTTAAGGTTCTTTATATACTATATCATGTCATCTTCAAGTAATGACAGTTTTACCTTTTTCTTTCCAATTTGGGTACATTTTATTTCTTCTTGTCTGATTGCTGTGGCTAGGACTTCCAGTACTATGTTGAATAAGAATGGTGAGAGTAGACATCCCTGCGTTGTTCCCAATCTGAGGAGAAATGCTTTTAATTTTTTTCCCATTGAGTATGGTATTGGTTATGGATTTGTCATGTATGGCCTTTATTATGTTGAGGTATGTTTCCTCTATTCCCCCTTTGCTGAGAGGTTTTGTCATAAATGGGTTCCTTGAAACTTCGTTGTATTGAGCTGATATTGACATTCTCCTCCTGTGGGGATGGTGATGGATATTTGAAGCCTGAAAAATGTTAGGCTTGATTGACTATTTGATGGACCCTGCTGACATTGCTGGAGTCACCCTGTTTTGCCACACTCCTCAGGCCTTGAGCCTCCAAGTATTTCAGGAGGTGCCAGAACATTGCCAGCAACACCTAAGGAAAGTTACCTTTTTTGACCTCATGATTATTGTGTAAGCTTGTTAAGGTCAAAGCAGCAGGTCTTTTGTTTAGCTACACTTCTCAGCTACACTTAGTACAAAACTAGGCAACAGGAGCCTCTGAGGAAATCCTTCTGAAAGACTGGGTGTGAGAAAGATAAATAAACAGCACAGGCCCCTTGGCCCAGGCAGCAGCACCAGGCAGCTCTCCGGGGCGGGATGCTGAAGCTGGGCTGGCTTTGCGGTAGAAGTGCCTGGCCGGTGATTGATGGGAGCAGTTTGCATCTGGGCTTCTAACCAGAAAGGCCTCTCCTCACCTTGAGGAATGTGCAATTGAAAGCTCACATTGCTCTGTGAAGCCAGAGGGTTTCCCAGTGCCATGCAACATCATGTTCTACTTACTGGATGTGGAGGCTTCCCTTCCCGTGGGGCTCAGCTCTGAACCTGGATGGGCCTTGCCAACGGGAGATGCCTGGATGTTAAAGTTCTCTGTTTCCGTTCCCCGCAGCCTGTGATTACCAGTTTGGGCCAGGTCGTGCTTGGCTCCCTGCTCACTCTACTGCTCATGATTTTCATATGTTTTGGGTCTATTTTCAAGTTCCCCCACCCCCTTGTCTCCCCCCACCCTCCGTCTCTGCTCGGCAGAGCTATAAAAATGGAGCTCCTTTCATCTCTTCGCCAGCAACAATCCTCCCCATTCCCTTGATCATTTGGCTAACTTGTCTCTGAACTCAGTCCAAACTGTCTGTCTACTCGGGATTCCATGTCTCCTCAACCGAGATCAGTCTCCCAGGTGTGGTGGATGATTACTATAGAGGAAGGAGTTATGTACACTGTGGTTAGCACGGTAATAACAGTGATGTTAATAAGAAGAAGAACCCCGTGCTGACAGTGCACCTGGGGGAGGGCAAACCAGAGGGAGATGCTGTTTCAGCCCAGGAAGCTTATCTTCCATTCTTTTCATTGTAACATTTATGGTTTTTTTTCTCTCATTACAGCAGTGGTATGTGTTCACTGTGGAAAGTTTGAAAAATTCAGAAAAATATAAATAAATCAATAAAAATTACCCATACTCCTATCATGCAGTGGTATCCACTGTTAATATTTTGGTGAGGTTTTTTGTTTTTTTTTTTTTGTACAGATTTGATACACACTCTCAGATTCACACATATTGTCTATAGATGGGATTTATGCTGTATGCATAATTTTGTATACCATTTTGTATGATATCACAGATATTCTTCTACACATATTTTTAATGGTTACATAGAAATATATATTTGATGGTGTGTTTAGACACTGCTTGATGGTTGAGCCTGTGTCACTATGAAAATACCCTAAGGGAAGAACATGGGGCAGAGAAAGTGAAGGGGACCCGAAGAAATAGCCTGTCATCTGGAAGCATTGACAGGAAATTCACTCCTCACATGTTCCATTCCCACTCAGAAGGCCAAAGGCTGATGGTAAAGCATTGAGCCATTCGGATGGGGAAAGAGGAAGAGATTTATTTTTAATTTATTGATTTCTTAGATGGGAGAAGAGATGAGGAGGAGGAGGAAGAGAGAGAGAGAGAGAGAGAGAGAGAGAGAGAGAGTGTTTTGTTGTTCCACTTAAGCATTCATTGGTTGATTTTTATATGTACCCTGAGTGGGGATCGTACACACAACTCTGGCACATTGGAACGACACTCTAACCAACTGAGCAACCCAGCCAGGGTAAGGGAAAGACGTTTTGAATGGGAAGGAGATTTGGAACAATCTTTTGAGTTGCTAGGTCTTAATTCAGCCACATAAACGGAGATGACCTTGAGACAGAGGTGAGGAAAGGGGCACACCCTGAGAAATCAGCAGTCTTGCCACCCAGCTCCAGGAAGGAAATGTGGAGATGCACATCACAAAATTGAAACAGGAATCACTCCCCCAGCAAACACAACCAGTGACTTGCTGTTTGGAAGATAAGCCAGCACAATGAGAAAATTATCTTAGTGGGGGCAAAGTGTTCTTTGGAGGTAGAGCCTGCAGCAGATCAAACACTTTCAATAGAAAAGAAAATGAACTGTTTCTGTATTACTTTTCTTTCTTATCTTAGCTGAATTAGAAAGATCGAACCCTTTCTAAGGAGTTGGAATGGGGATGAACTGTGAAGAGGCAGAGGGATCTTATTGGGGGATGAACATATTCCAAAGCTGATTTATGGTGATGGTTGCATCTCTCAGCAAAGTTACTAAACTTCATTGAACTTGTTCACTTTAAATGAGTGATATGTAAAATATATTTCCAATAAAGCTATTTAAAAATAATATTCAAAACATCTTATTAAAAAATAAAGTCTAGAGTGCAATGAAGAAAACTTGTGAAAGAGTTGAGTAGGTGTGAGTTGGGAAACTACTGTGGAAAGCTAGGTGGAAGGAGGCACAGAGGATGTGCCCCATGTGGCTTCAGATGCAGAAGGCTGCCCTGCACAGCAAGGAAATGGCTTCAGCTACATTTTCCTCCTGTCCTGTGTTCCTGGCAAGTGGCTTGCCAACTTTGTTGAGCAGTCATTTTATCTTTAGGTACAAAGCATGAGTGTCTGGAATCTGAATAGACTTTGACCTCTGCTGGTGGTGTGACCTTGGGTAAGTCATTTCACTTTCCCATGACTTGGATGCCATGTGCAGAGAATGAGGGATAATGACTGGCTTTCAAAGGACTGTTTAGTTTTACCATTTCTCTAATGCCATAATTCATGCTTCATAAATAGTTATAAACAAATTCTATAGCCAATTTTCTTGTTTTTCTTGTGCCCAAGGGCAAACATAAATCATACTTTACTGATGAGAACCTTAACTAACTCATAGGAATATTGTGAGATAAAGAAAATGATAGACCTGAAAGGAATTTGATGGAGGAAAAAACATTCCTACAACTCTATGGGGATGTAAAATAGTACCACAGGGCATTATCCTGCCTTCCTCTTCAACTTGACCTTTGGTGCTGTTCCAGCAACATGCCTCTTAAACTTAGAGAGATGACTGCCATTTGCTGGATGCAGTGGGGCTGAGCTTCTAATCTGTTGGTTTCACCTGATGTTTAAAATGGAAACTCTGTCCAAATACAGTAGCACTGATAATGCCTTGTTGCCAAATAGGAGGAAACAATGAAAACTTATCGAGGGCTCTTAGTTGGGTACTGAGAAAAAGGCAAGTGATTCTAGAAAGCAAATAGGTGGTGGAGACAAGTGCTCTCTCATGCTCAGTTTTCACTTTTCTGTGAACCTGTAGAACAAGATCAGAATGGTTGATATTCTGGCCATGGCAAGAGAACAAACCCCAGACATCTCATGTGTTGTTCTTTACAAGGCCCTTCTAGGGTAGACATGGGCCAACCAAGCATGTGGCTCTTGTAGTTGGTTCTCACTCTGACAGAGCAGCTGTCACACCCCCAGTGAGCACATGGGAAGGAGCACTGATGGTCATCAGCAAAGGCTGGGCCTGGGTCTCACAGTTCAAAATGGAACACAGTGAGGCAACCATAGCTCTGTAGATACCTTGTTTTATTGCACTTCGTTTCATTGCACTTCACAGATGTTGAGTTTTTTTTATAAGTTGAAGGCAAGTCCCTCCACCAGCAAAAAGATTACAACTTGCTTTATTTTGATACTTGCTTTATTACAGGTGGTCTGGAATTGAACCCACAATATCTCCAAGGTATGCCTGTATATATAAATAAATTAGATTTTAATGCCACTCTGAAATAACAGTTTGACCCTCAAATCTGTGCTCTTGTCAAGTGGCCAGTTGCCAAATTGGCACTTTGCTTTGTGCTCCTGGACGGAGCCTGAAAATTCCTTTTTTTTTTTTTTTTTTTTAAACTTGGTGAGTTCTGGCTCATATTTGCACAATAAAGCTCAACATCTTGCTCTAACAGCCTTTCTGGCTGCTTTCCCACAGCCCTTCCATGGTGAAGAACTGTTGTTCCTGGGTGACCCAGAACATATGTGAAAGGTTAAGCTCACAATACAGACCTTCAGCTCCAGGTGGGCTGGGTTACCCTGGAGGACAGGTGAGCCTGAAAGGCGAAAATGAAATAAATACATGTTGTCTCCCCACACCTCTCCCGTGTTCCCTCGGGCTCAAATGGAGATGTTTTCCAGATTCAAAATGATTACATGCCAGAGTTAGCTGCTTCAACACATTGGTTCACTAAGTTGTTCCTTCCTTGATTCATATGTTCACCTACACATTCACTCTCTTATTCGTTAATTTCTCTTCATATTTTCTGGCACTCATTTTCATTGACTGCTCTCTACATGTCCAGATCTGTATTTGATGATGCAAACATGAATGAGACATGATTTCTTCTTCCAAGATTCTCACTAAGCAGAGACAGAAATAAAGAGGCATAATGCAATCGAGCAAGATAAAGGATATCGGTAGGCTTGTGTGAGTGCAGCGGAGCGTGGAGTGTTAACCCCACTCAGAGAACATAGTCAGTGTTCATATCAGGCAAAAACTTTAATTTTTTGAATACAGAATCAAATGATTATTTTGAAATGGTTACACACGTAGCTTATTTTTCTCTTGGATAAAGTATTTGATTTGAGGAAGAAAATGAGCTTCTGAAGCATTCTAATTACACACACTCACACAAACACACACCACATGGTTTGTAAAGGGAGTTGATCTTTTCCCTCTCTTCTTCAGAAGTTTGGAAGTTTGTCCAGGTGACGTTGGTCACGTGGTGTGGGTGGCTGGGGGCCAATGGGCTCTGTCAGTAGTATCTGTACTCTTCAGAGACTGGAACTGGAAGTGTATTTTGCCAGCAACATTGGGATTCCCTCCTCCTAGTTACATTTCTTTGTGACTTCCATGTTTGTGGACCATTTAGAAGAATTCTTTCTAAAAGCTCAGCAGAGGGATCCAGCTGTGAGAGTTTTCTTCTCTTCGAGAGACTGTTGGTGTTTTCCTTAACAAATTGCAATGGATTTTTTCCTTGGTTCAATTTCATTTATCTCATTTAGTTAATTAATAAACATTTTGGGGGCATCTGACATGTGCTGGTGCTATGCTAAGCCTGAGGACACATGTCACCGCTTCCTGGATGGTGCAGAGGGAGGGAAACTTCTCTCATGCCTTCATCTAGGATTTCATTCCCTCTGTCCTCGCTCCTTTCCCCTCCCATCATTTTCATCAGCATTCAGTGTATACGAGGGGCTCACCAAATGCTTCTTCATTGATTGAGTCTCTGCTCTAATTGGATCAATCGCTAATCACGTTGCCTTCTATAGTTCCCTGCAGGGGCTTAAATAATGTAGGCACTTAGGTTGCTCTAAAAGCTGCTTAGGAGACTGAAATTGGGCACCCAACTGTGCAGCTGCAGCACATTCTCAAAATACACAAAATATTTATGCTCTCACCCCTGATTCGCTCCTGTACCCAAGTGAGTTTAAAATTGCAGTCCAAGGCCACAGGAAAGTGGAAGGAACAGGGATATTTTCATTCTCTGATACTTGCTTGGGTATAGGCTGAGAGGACCCCCATAGAGCTCAATGAGCTATTCACTCCATCATTCTTTTCTGGAATTACTGAATGATGGAACTGGAGTAACTTAGGGTTCTCTTAGAAGAGGTCCTTGAAGAAAGTGGATAGGCAGGGAGAAGTTGAAATAGGTCCCAGGAAAGTGTCAGCTGTGTGGTCAGTAGGGCTGGGCATACTGAACTGCCAATGCAACCTCAAGGAGGGTCTGTCCCAGCTCTGTGAGAGTGAGCACCTGGCCGCACCATCCTCCTCTGCATCAGCAAGGTTGCTGAGCTCCCAGAGGCCCCTGAGCTGTCTCTTGGTTGAGCTAAGGTCTGGCCAAGCCAAGCATTGAAGTTACTATGGAGCCATTCTTTCCCCACTCTGCCACATCCCCACACACTCAAAATACAAATGGTTCTACACTGTAGAATAATTGCAAGAAATTCCAGTAATGCTGCCATTTCTTCAGTGAGAGTTATTTGGAGCATATTTTGAAATATTAAATTACTTCTACTATTGTGTGCGTGTGTATGTCTGTGTGTGTGTATGTGTGCCTGCGCGTGTGTGTGTGAGATCCCTCTCTCTGCTGGTGCCCTAAGCACTCACCACTGGGGCTGCTTTATGGACGTGATAGAACTGAGTTGTGCTCCCTGCCCCAGGTAGGCCAAGCTGTCCCCAAACTAAGGAATCAAGGCCTGGGACACAGTCTTCTGCTCCAGGACCAAAGGTGTGCTCCTCTGGGTGCCTGTAGGGGATGGGTTCAGAGGAACTGACTCACTGAAACCAAAAGCACTCAGGACTGGTGAGAAAGACACCAGAATGTAAATCTAGTCATTTACAATGACAGAACATTGTCACAACTAGAAACTCAAAGTGTGTGTGATCAGCAGATTTTCTCTGTGTAGGTATAACCAAATGCAATTAGACCAAGTTCTAATGGCATGCTGCTTGCCCAGTGTGGAGCCCAAACCAGGGAAAGTGGTGAATCAGATGGGCAAAGGCATCTGCCTGATTTCCCTGTGCCGGCATGGGCTGTGCCAGTATATATATGCCTCCAGCTCTCTCCTCAACACTCATCAGCTACACTGCTGATGGGAAATTGTTTAGATATGTAAATATAGTCGAACAATTTATGAATACTTGGAAACTGTTCATTCTGTCTGCCTCATTTGATTTTATACCTGTGATTCAGTTCCTCATGCATTAATCTTAAAATGTCATCCTTGTAGACAACTTATTTTCCTCATTTACTGATTATATTTGAGGGGTGGGCAAGGTAGTGAACAAGAGAAAATAATGAATTATTGTAAGTCCTAAGAAAGGACATGTTTGCCCTAGTTTCCAGATAAGAATGCAGATATAATTACAGTCTTATAGTTTGAGGCAAATTTTATTCATTCAATCAACACATGTTAATTGAGCACCGATTGTGTAATAGGCAGCATACTAGGCTCAGGGGACACAGGACAGCAAGGGGCTTGACTTCAGGGAATCTGCATTCTAGAGCGGGACACAGACAATGCAGAAATAATCCAGTAAAAAATGGTAATTTCAGATAGAGACAGAATTCAATCAAGATCATATGATGATGGCTGAATGTCAAGATATGTTACTTCAAGGACTTTCTCTTTGAGATGAATGATATTTGAGTTATAAGAAGAAACTAGTCACTCAAATAACCCAGGAAGAGTGTTCTAATGAAAATGAAAGCAGCTGCTGCAAAGGTTTAGTGTGTTCAAATAACAGAAAGAGAGACTAAGGGGAAGAACTGAGGTTATGAGAGCAATGGAGAATTCCTCAAAGGTTATAAGCAGATGGGTAATGACCTCTGACTTGTAACTTGAAGAGATCATTCTCACTGCTATGTTGACTAAGGATTGCAGGGAACTAAAGCAGAAGCTGGTTCAAATTCTAATTTCCAACCTGTGCTCTTTTCTCTATATCATTTCATGCATTTGTCGTATCTGATTCAGCCTGAGCCTAGCCTGCATTAGAACTTGGTCTTTATTACTTACATGTATTGGAAAATATGGACTGAGTTAAGATGGCTTAGCTAAGCCTGTCTGAGACAGAGTTTCCAAACTTAGGAACTAAGGAACCCTGGATAAAGATTGCCATTCACTCCCTGAAGGTTTCTATATATACTGTAACTTATTCTGCTGCTTTTAACTGATTTATCTTCAAAAAGTGTGACAGGTAACACATTCTTCTTTTATGTTCATTTGTAAGCCAAAAGATTTAGGCCAAGCTTGAAGCAGAACTAGTGCCCTGAGCAGCCACCAGCAAAGAGATTTCAGCCTGTTTCAGGAAGCATCAAAATAAGAAATGAAAAATGGAACTTGATTATCTAGGTAGAATCTACAGGTGTTCATGGACCTTAGACATGGATCATGAACTTCCATTGACATTAACTACTACTGCTCAAAGGAGCCTTTTTCCTAATGTAACCTGTATGTAGAAAGTTCATAATTTGTCCCCTATTTTACAATATCAAAGCTTCAGAGTAATTTTTATTAATACGTTTCCCAGAGGATTTATTTCTAATGATTTTGGTTCCTCAGTTTCCTATATACTTGAACAGAAATTGATTAACTAAGGTTCTCGTAGGTTCAGACATTGATGTTTGTTCATTGTCATGGCATCCTTAGCTTGAGATTGTCCCACCACTTTTTCTACCTTTGGCCCTTCTGGAAGACCAATTTCTTGTGATACAAAGTATAAGGATGACATTTGAGCTAGGTCGTAGTTCATGGGAACATCGTTTAAACACACTCCTTTGAGGGTTGACAGGAAGATCTGGGGGACGAGAGCTACAGTAATCTAATCTGGCCTTTGGCGAAAAATAAACCACTGCTCTCTGTAGTGTATATGACCTTCACCCTGGTTATATTTTTGAAATAATTACACAAGAGTCTGTCAGTGGTGTCTACAGGAGAGTTAAAACAGAATTTACAATTGAGTGGTCTGCTCACCCTTGGATGTAGCTCAGTGTCTTGAGATAAATTTGCAGTTCAAATAATAAAGTCTGAAATTCCTCCAAAGCAGCCAGTTCATTCACAAAAGTCATTAAATGATATCTAAAATTGGATAGAACAACCATCTAGCTGGCCTGCAAACTGAATTTCTATACAATGGCTACATATTTTGATATGTAGAAGTATGTACATATTTTGATATATACAATGGCTACATATTTTGATATGAAATTAGAAGTTAAAAACAAAAAGATAGTTGGAAAATCAATGGCTACTTAGAAAATGTGCCATATATTCCTGAATAACTCCTGTATAAAAAGAGAACTAAGGAAAGTCAAGTGTGTTTTATTTCATCATGTGAATATATCTCAATATATCCAGTAGCCAGATGTTTAGTTTTTGTTTGTTTGTTTTGTTTTGTTTTTTGTTCTTATGTCATTGTTCTTCACAGATCACTTTGGTTTAAGGTGGCAATTTAAACAGTACTTAAAAACTGACAATTACAGACAGTTATCAACTCTGAACTTTCAAGTATGGCCTGCCTCTCTCCTTAACAACTTCTCTTGGCCTCCAGGATTGTAGAACCAAAATGATCATCTTTCATTCTCACGCCCAACTTTTGCCAGTCTAAATAGTTTCTGCTAATAATTCACATGTTAGGTTTAAACTCTTCATGTAATCAGGTAGAGTGACAGAACATTTTTTAAAATTAAGTTGATGGGGATGAAACATTTCTGTTACACCTGCACATCTCCATCAGGAAGAGGATGCCAGAAATGGCCCATCCTGCTCACAAAGGAGAACAGAATTACCCAATATGAGATGTGAATAGAATTTTAGATATAATGTAGCTTCTTTTAACAAATGAAGACATTAAGTCCCAGAGAGAGAGAAAATAATAAAGTCATGATGGTTATTAGGGGTACAGCAAAGACCCCCAGTGACTTTGGGGTGAGTGATTGTCTCTAAACACCCAATTAGCATATGCAAATAAGTTACATTAGAGAGAAAACGCATGCACCTACCAGGTTATTGATGCATGGGCAGAATTACCTTTATTAGTTTGGCTCCCTGTTCTCCAGCAGAGAGTGGGCCTGAGGGAAAGGGGCCTGGAAGGTCAGTTTTGACTCTTTCTGGAGTTTGTCCTCTTGTCTGGAGTGGCAGGCTGTAGGTCAGGGCCAGTGCTGTGGGTCCCAAGGAGGCAAGTTGAATTGCTGACTCCTCTGGGGTCAAGGTTTGAGTTGGAGCTGAGGGCCAGGATCTGCACCGACAGAGGAGGTTTAGAGGTGTGATGAACATATGTGTGTGTTTCTGCATGTAGAAATATTTCTGAGCAAAGGGAGAGAACTAGCTAAGTCACACTTTCATTTAGGGCAGACTGTGATGATCACAAAACCAAATATCTGAAAAAGTCTTTGTTTTTCTTCCTTCCTGTTCCCGTTCTTCACTGTCCCTGGTTCCAGCATCTGCTTCCCCTTTATTCCAATGCCTTTGTACTCTTCCAGTCTTCCACCAGGTCCGTGTTGTCTGGTCTACCACGTGGTCCTTCCCCGCACTGACTGTGCAGCAGATTCACTCTGCCCAATGTTCCGCATCCTTCCTTGGTTCCTTGTTATTTATTATAGAGCAAATCAAAATGCCCATGCTTCTCAGGCAAAATATATGGCAAAATATCACTAATGACAGCAGACATCTCACCCACTCACAGTCTGGTCATTTTTGGAGTGAGATCCCATTCCCATCAGACTCCCTCTAACCTACAAATTCTCTCCTGCTCCTAATTAGCTCAAAGCCTTTGCTGCTGCCAGCTGGTCTCCTCACAGTCTTATCTCCTACCCAGCCCATTCCCTGCCCCCAACAACATCACACCTCCAAGACCCTGCTCCAGTTACCTTCCTAGTTTCTCAGAGAGCAAAGCAGGCCATCCGGCCCCCCCAACCCCCCCCCCACCCCCGCCCAGCTCAAGGCCTGTTTTGTCAGCTGGATCTTTGTTGACCTTCCCAATAATGTACTTTCAGTTTTGCCTTTTAAAGGCCAATAATAACTAATTAAACAAAACAATACTAACTAGTATTTATTGAGTGCTATGGAATGCAGGCCCTGTTCTGAGTGCTTTACATGCCTCCTTATCTCATTGAGCTCCCTACAACCTGCTGAGTTAGGCTCTGTTATCCGCACCCCCCCCCCCAACCCTTATAGAGAAGAAAATTATAAACGGCAGAGCAGCTATCAGAGCTAATGCCTGCAGCCTCTATGGAAAGGGTCCTGCCTACCTTTTCATGGCTTGTGTTAATTACAGCCTCCACTGCCTGTGTTTTTACACAGGCATCTCACTCCCCTCCTATGATCTGAAGACCTCCCTTGGCAGCTGCAAATGCCACTTCTGCATGTTTTCTCCTTGATTTTCTTTAATTCAACAGTATTTCTCAGAGGTGCTGCCTTGCTTCCTTTGAGAAATGAGATGGAGTACCAATCAATAAATACGATGCCTTCGGGATAAGGAATTGGCACTCTATTCTGCAGGTTATGAATGGTCTTAGTGGCCAGGTAACAAGGTCCAGTTTATTTTTGGTTTTTTGAGTTTCGTTTCTCAGAAATTTTCCTCTGAGGGTACTGTGAGGGGTGGCCTGGAGAGGCAGGGAACTGTGGGCCCACATGCAGCCCTCCACAGTCCTGTCAGCTCTCAGCAGATTTATACACAGGCTCTGCATCTGCAGCACATTTACGTCACACAGATACCTTTAGACTTTATAAATATAATTTTTCTTACAAATGCCTTTTTTGTTCCACAAAAATGTTTTTGCTAGTCAGTTTTCATCACTTCATGGGACATAGTGGGTGCTTTTATGAGCAGGGACAGGTACAAATAATAGTGCCGGAACAAGTATCCCCAATACCTCAGAGGACTAATATCAGAGGATTATTTCTGACCCACATGACATCCACCATGGTTCTGGAAGCTTTCAAGAATTCCAGATGCTTCCAACTCAAAGCGCTGCCCTTACACCATGTAGTCTCCATGGTCACCACCAGGAAGGGCCTTTATTGAGGCCCGCCAGTTTCTTCATGCCTAAGCTCAGAACTGAAATATGTCCCTGCCACTCACACTTCATTTTCCATGTTGGCCACACAGTCCCCGCTCACCCGAGGGACTGCGGAGCTGCCTAGGTCGGAGGAAGGGTCACTGGGGCCAAGTGCCACCCACCTTTGCCTTGGCTTTTGGTCAAAGTGTGGTGAAGAACAAAGTTTCACAGATAGAAAAAATAGCAGAATGTCAGTGCACACGAAGGACAGAGACTGAAAGTTTGATATTCACAAGTATCACTGTGGGACATAATTCCCCTCAGTCAAGTTTTCCTGAAGACTATGCCACCTTCTTCTCAATTTCTTCGCACTGCTCACAGCAGCAGTGGCAGTCTATGGTTCAAGAAGAGATGCATCCAACCTGCAGGAGCCAGCAGAGTCCCAGCAGAGGTAGGTGCTGGCCCCTGAGCCAGGCTGCCACTAAGCTGTCCCTCCTGCTCGTCTGCCTTTTCCCCAGTGAGATTCAAAGTTTGGCTAAGAAAAATTACAAATTGTTACATGGCATGAACCTTTAATGTTACTGTTAAATAATAAAAAACCACACTGATTAAATCTTGAATGCTCAACTGCAGAGCTATAATTTGGGGGAGGGGCTTCTTTCAGTTCTGTATTTTTTTTTAATCCAGTATAACAAATACAGCTTTGGGGGCCTTTGGTGGATTATGTGACAACAATGAGGAAAGGAAAGATATACAATTAACTGTGTACTTCAGTGGTTTCTGAGCTCCCTGATTGCCCCTGAAATAACCAAAGGATTGATCAACAGAAGGTGCCGTGTGAGGGCTGGGTGCTGGGACATGCTGGTGCTGGCCACCAAAGATGGCTTCCAGGCTCCATCTGCAGTAGGAAACTTGTTTGGTAGCAACAATAAGCAGCTCTATAACCACATAGAAATTCCTACTGTTCCCTTTACACACTGGGTCAGTGCAGGAAGATCCTGTGTGCAAGTGGTAAGTGTAGAGAACTTGAAAGGATTGACTAATATTAATGCAAATCAATTTAGTAGGGGATAATCCATGGTATCTTCATTTTGTATCCAATTTCCCTTCCAAAAGCTATTAGTGTTAATGTTTCATACTTGATTGGCTTTAAAAATACAAAAGAAAGCCATAGTATTTCTTTCTTTCTTTTTTATCCCTATTGTTGTTCACTGTGACACTTTTTATTTGGATTAGAAAATGCCATCCATACAAACAACAGCAGAAGGCTCAGAATTTCATGGTGACACTCCATGGAAAACATTCAAAGTGAGTCCATTTAGGGCACTTTAGAAAGACAGAAAGGTAGGAGATAAGCAGAAATAATTTTTTCCCTATAACCAAGGTCATTTGCACAGCAACTAGGGTACTAATTGGTTTAACTTGGCACTTCTCCTATGTGCAGTATGCCTTGTGTTCATCTTCAAAGTGTGCCACGAACAATAGGGTTTATTCTTCAACAAAGCTGCTGCTAAGTTTCTCAGACTGTAAGCAGGGAAGTCCTGAGATCTTGTTTACTGCAATGGGCAGTCGGTGGCCTGGGGCAGCCGTGAGGCTGTGCTGACACCCAGCTCCTCTGATCTTAGCCTAGCACCCACGAGGCAGCTGCCTGGGCTCCAGAGGAGGGTGTGTCACTCAGGGCTCTAGCTTGGAGAAGGTCACCCAGGCTGCTACAGTCCCTTTGGAAGTACAGCAAAGAGAAAGAAAAAGAAAAAGAAAACCCACAAGAACTGAGATTGGGAGAGCATTTATGGGTGAATTTGAAGCAAAGGAAACAAGGTCGTCTTGGAAGCTGCTTTGAGTTCTTAGTGAGTGCCAAACATCCGACCCCTTCTCGCTTCTCTGGCCAGACTTTGGGAAAACATGCCAGCCCCTCAGCTCCTCTGCAGCCCCTGAAATTCTGCCAGGTGTGATGAGCCAAGGTCTGGCTATAAAAGGCAGGTAAAAGGCTCATCTCTTAGTACATGTGTACAAAAGAATATTATTCAGCCTTAAAGAGGAAGGACATCCTGACACATGTTCCAACGTGCATAAACTGAGGGCATTCTGCTAAATGAAAAAGCCATTCACAAAAGGACAAATACTGTATGATTCCACTTATATGATGTCCCTAGAGTAGTCAGATTCATAGATGCAGAAAGTAGCATGGTAATTACCAGGGTTGGGTGGGGGATGGGAAATTAATGTTTCATGGGGACAGAGTGTCAGTTTTGCAAGATGAAAAGAGCTCTGGAGATGGAAGGTGGTGGCTATTGCCCAACAGTGTGACTGTCCTTAATGCTGCTGAGCTCTACGCTTAGACCTGTTTATGTTGTTTAATTTTATGTGGAGTGTATTTAACACATTTTTTTTTAAAGACCTCTTTCCTAGCACCTACCTAGGGTTCACCACCCTGGGAGATTAAAGCTACCTTAGAGGAGGAGGAAGAGGAAGAGGAAGGAGGAAGAGGTGCTGGTAGAGGGAACAGGAGGGAGAGGCATCCTGTCCATGTCAGAGGTCTACAGGAGGGTATTGGGGACAGTACCTGTTTCTCTTCACAGTCTGGCTCTGGACCCTCCTTTTAGGAAAGAGAGATTTTCTCATCTTTAGTTTTTTTCCCCTCCTAATAAATGCATTTAGGACTCCATATTTCTCTACAACTTTGGCCACACCCGACATTTTGACCTGGAGGGCTCTCAAGTAGCCATTTCTAAGTAGTTTGCAGATTCCAGTTTGCTGTTCTTTTGCACCTGAATGGATCAAAAAACTATGGTACATTTACACAATGGAATGCTACACAGCAGAAAGAAAGAGGGAGCTCCTACTCTTTGTGACAGCATGGATGGAACTGGAAAGCACTATGCTAAATGAAGTAAGCCAAGCGGTGAGGGATAAATTCCAGATTATCTACGTGTAAGTGGAACCTAATCAACAAAACAAACAAGCAAGCAAAATATAACCAGAGACATTGAAATTAAGAACAAACTGACAATAACCAGAGGGGAGGCAGGAGGGGAGAAGAGGAGGAAGGGTTTTCAGGAACAACTATAAAGGACACATGGCTGGTGGATTGAGCACAAGTTGTAAACCAAAGGGTTGCCAGTTCGATTCCCAGTCAGGGCACACGCCTGGGTTGCGGGCCAGGCCCCAGGTACAGGGCATGTGAGAGGCAACCACACATTGATATTTCTCTTTCTCTTTCTCTTCCCCTCTCTCTAAAAATGAATAAATAAAATCTTAAAAAATAAAGAACAGATAAAAATTATTAAAAAAATGAAAAAACAAAGGACACGTGGACAAAACCAAAAGGGAGTAGGATCAAGGGTGGTAAGTGGGATGACTGGGGTAGAGGGGAGCGGTGGGGGAAAATGGAGACAACTGTACTTGAACAACAATAAAAAAAGCTAAATAAAATAAAGTAAAATAAAATTCCCCCTCAGGTAGGGTATGAAGGGTAAGGGGTTGGCAGGGATTGCGAAGGCTGGGGATGGGGGAGGGGAGGTAGGTGGTAGCTGCGACAGAGAGTTCCCAGAGTCCGTCAGCCTTCTGGCTCCCATGAGAGCCTACCGCCTAGGTGCAGTGAGCCCCGCTCCATCCCTCTTCCTGCCACTGATCACACTCTGCCTCCTGCAGAGGGGGGCCCAGTACCCCCCTTGGTTGTCACAGGTCGCTCTTGGTGCACCTCCCTCCCCCACCATCCCCAGGGAAACAGCTTCCCCACAGGTTTTCACTATTGTCTTCTCCTTCATCACATCTCATCCGCTTCCCTTTTCCCTAGGATTTTGCATAATTCCTGGTCCACCACTGGCATTGCTTTGGATTTTTCAGTGCTGTCTCAGTTTTCAGTTTGTCTTATCTGTCACTGCTAGGACTGGCAGGAGTGAGGGTGAGGCTGGCTCCAGTACTGTGTCCACACTCAACCCCTTTCATCTTTCCACTCTTCAGTCTCCCCATAGAGCTCAAGTGCATTGGCATCCAGGCAAATGCTTTATTAAATAATCTACTTTTGTTGTGAAGGGAGAATTTCAGGGGTCCCACCAGTCAGTCCTGGAGTGAATGCTTGCCTCTCCAGCAGATGATCCCTATTACCCTGTCAGCCTCTCCTGCAGATGCACCGGCCAAGGTCCTGGAACAGATGGAATTCGCCAAGCCTTAAAACCGAACCTCTGGCTTCCTGCTTAGCACTCCCTGCCACATGGATTTCAGCGATAAGCGTCTCCCAAATTTATACAACCACCATCTAGGCACCGTGAATGCACTATTTAACATTAAACTCGCTAACTCTTCTCCACCAGCTTGTTTCTGTTTCACTGGAAGGCTGCACTGAGTACCCCCAACAGACCATGACTCTCCAGAATCCCAGTTCTTGGCACCACCACCTGAACATACCCTGACTTCCCTCCCTTCTGTCTTTTCCCCATTGAGCTCACTGTCCTCTCTGGCCTGTATTACTGCCACAGCTCCCCACCTGGCTGGCCCACTTCCCAGTCCTTCTCCACATGGTGGCCAGATTTGTGGTTTTAAAGGATTCCTTTATAAAATTGAAAATACTTACACAAGAACTAGGTGCTTTTGAACATAATAAGATACAAAAAGAAAACGATAAGCCCCTCCCTCCCTTTCCACACCTCTGAGGTCACTGATGTTATCAGCATGTTGTGTATCTTTTTACACCTTCTTAAAACACCAATTTAAACATCTTCACAAATACTTGTGGACATTTTTTCCTGGTTTTAACAACTCTGAGATCATGCTGTAAAGACACTCTGCAAGTTGCCTCTTCAGAGCTAACAGATGATTCCATGACACAGAACACTTCTCCATCCTTGTTACAACTATTTATTACTTCCCCTTTGCCTCTAGTTACCCCCAAGCCAAACTCCTTTTTTTTGTCTCTTAGTTCTTATCTATCCAGCTCCATCTGCTGTCACTCCCTCCTGCATACCAGCTCTAGCAATACTGACTGATTTTCTGTTCTTGGAATGCCCCTCCCTCCTGGTTCTGCTCAGGTGGTGTTCTCTGGGTAGAATGTTTTTCTGTCTGTCTAGTTACCTCCCGCTTATCCCCAGAGGCTCAGTAGAGAGGTTGCATCCTTCCTCTCCAAAGCCAGTTGAGCTGTTTTTTGCCTCCTGAGAATCACAGAGCTCACCACACTGGTTACAATTGCTCAGCTGCCTGTTGTATCCCACTAGGCTTTACAAGCTCTGTAAGAGAGGCATGGGTCAAGTCATGAGGGTGAGGGAGTATACTGCACAACACTCAGCAGAGGTGCACAGCAGGCACTCAATAACTATTTGTTGAATAAAGAGATGAGTGAATAAATAATAAACAGACCATCATTATCAAGGCAATATACCTGCGAGTTACCCTTGCTTCTTTCTTCCCTTTCTCCTTCTGTTACTATCTAACCTATCAGCGAGTCTAGTCAGTGCTATTTCCAAAGTGCAGTCCAAATCAACCAGCTCCTCCTCATCCCCACAGCTTCCGCCTTGGTCCAAGCATCTCACCCTTTTCTTGGACACTCAGATGTTCTCCGAACTCATCTTTTTGTTCCCACACTTGTCTTATTCTTCACACATATATATCCCATAAAACATTGCCTGTCTTTTATTTATTTATTTTTGCTCATTTTCTGTGCTCAGCTATCCCCCACTGGAATGGGAGATTCTCAAGGTCAAGGACCTTATTATGTTATTCACTGCTAGATCTCCTGTCCCTAGAACGGACCTGACTTTGGGCTGGTGCTCAATAAAAGTTGCCAAATGAATGAATGAGTTAAATTTGGGCAGCATGAGAGAGTGGATCAGCCACCTAATTTAAGGACAGACCCTGGGAATTCTGTTACTATCTCTAGCATTATTAGGCTGTGTGGTCTTGAGAGAATTTTTTAAATTCTAGAATTTTGTGCAAAATGGCAATAAGAATATTACTTGCCCTCCTAAAATTACGGATTTCTATGAGGTTATAGTTGGCTGATGGATGTGAAAATGTCCTACTAAGCAAAATAATGATGTATATTATCAGTCCTATAATATAGCCTCTTTGACATCAAATAAAGCAGATCTGTCTTGCCGGTAAATGTGGCTCCACCCACGGAGCTATTCACAAATCCCTGGGGGCCGTCCCCACTTACCTGAGGTTGCAATTGTGAGAGTGGACCAACTCTCTGAGGGAGAGTGTGCAAGAGAGGATGAAACTCAAAAAGAAAATTGTTAATTTATCAAAGTCAAGTACATGGCAGCAATTTCCACCGAGAAAGGATAACATCTTTTGGGAGTTCCTTCTCAGCAAAGTAACATTTTGAAACACTAAATTCCCTAACAGCCTCAAATAGAGGAAGCAAGAATTGCCTCCGTCTGAGTTTGGACATAAATGCTGGTGCTACAGGCAGACTTGTGTGAGTGCCACTAGTTGAGGACTCTGGATCTGAACTAATGAAAGTTGCAAGATACTCTCATTATTTATTCATCAGGGTGGTTGTTTTTTTTTTTTTTTTTTTTTTTTTTTTTTTTTTTTTTTTTTTTTTTTTTTTTTTTTTTTTTTTTTTTTTTTTTTTGTGGCGTCAGACTGGCTGAAAATGGTTATAGTTTCTTCTATTTATATTTTGCAAACCACCAACCATTCTTAACCAGCGAGCCCAGCAAACATTTGTGGCTGTCTGAGTCTTGGGTTCCTTCTAGAAAATAAGTACATTGAGATGTTGCAAAAAGTGGAAAAGAAAAAAGATTCACTCTGTTGGATGGAAGAAGTTGTTCACATAAAATAATCAACAGATGGCCTGACTTCATCCTAACTTCCCAGAAACCTTTTCATGTCCTAACTTAGAAACTCTCTGTTTTCACCTTCCTTGTGTCATCTGCTGTGTTGTTAATGTGACAGTTGTTTAAAAGTATTTTGATAATTGAATCAGAATGCATGTTCTCTATTTTTCATACTTCCATTGCCAACTATGGGAGTCTTTGTATGCAGGTAAAGACCATCTTTGCTTGGATGTAGCTTCCTGAGTTTCCAGTTACTTTTCTATTCAACTTATATTTCCTTGAACATGGAATTGTCAATGAGGCAAGAGTATATTTGTAAATATGCTCTTACATCTCTTAATTTTTCATAGCTGAATAAATACTTTTTAATATGTGTTGGGAAAACCTGACAAGATTTTTTGGAACTTGCTTTTATGCTTTAATATTTATCTATTCTCTAGCTAGATATCTATTTAGATTTTAAAAAGAACATTTGCTGTTTTCTAATTATGAAATTAACACACACTCAGTGTATATAATTTAGGAAATAACTAATGTATTTATTCTTAATTTAAACATAGAATTATATTTAATTATGTTTGACACACTTCTTCACTAACATTTTCTTGTGAACACTTCCTTTTTGTTTCATATTCCTTAAGATGCAATCTTGAATGGCTTATAGTATTGCTTTGGGTGTATGTCTTATAATTGTTCAAACATGTCTCAGATTTTGTATATTTATATCATCTCTGTTATTAAACTGATCATGCTGTTATTAAACACACCACATTAGACATCTTTATAAATACATTTTAGTATGAATTTCTCACAATTTTTTAAGATAAACTTCTAGAACAGAAAATAATGTAGTGAGGATATAAATAAAATTCTAACTCTTTTTACACATTTCCAATTTTTTTTGTGTGTGATTCCTTCCTTTGGAATTATACTTAGAAAGGCCTAGCATAATTATATAATTATAAACATTTTGCCTTTGTTTTCTTCTAGCTATTTTGTGATTTACTTAAACATTTATTTTTTAAGTATGGTATGATATAGAGATTGATCCCCCTCCCTGCCCCCAATTATTTGATTTTCCTAGAAAGGGTTATTGAATAATTTGCCCATTATAAATTATCTTCATCAAGTAATAAATAATTTCATGTATCTGGATCTATTTTTTGGTTTTACATTCTGTTCCATATACAGTGCATCGTTTCAGTCCTACACTGATGTAATCATGACCATGACAGCGCCTCAGTGCACCACACTGTTTAGGAGTGCCTGGCTTATGGTCTACCCTGAGCTGAAGACTGGTACATAATGATGAACCAGGTGGACAGAGTCCCTGACCTCATGGGACTTGCAGATCAGTTGGCCAGACAGGCATGAACCAAGGAAACAAAGCAGCAACTTTATCATTATAAGTAGTGATAACCACAATGAATTAAAAAGTATAGGATGCTCTAGTTAAGAATACCATTGAAGATCTTTAAACTCCATAACCAGATTTCTTTTCTAAAAAAAGGTCTTATTGAAATATATTAGACTTATAAATAGACTGTAAATTTAAGGTGCACAACATGTTGATTTGATATATTTGTATGTTGCAATATGATTGCTGTTGGAAAGATAGCACCTCTATCACCAGGTTTCTTTTCATTTTTGTTTTTATCTGTTTGGCTGCTGAGTGGAGATGATATTGGAGGTGGTCAAGAGTGATAGAAGGAAGCTCTGACTGGTGTGGCTCAGTGGATTTAGCGCCGGCCTATGAACCAAAGGGTCGCCAGTATGATTCCCAGTCAGGGCACATGCTGGGTTGTGGGCCAGGTCCCCAGTTGGGGGTGTGTGAGAGGCAACCACACATTGATGTTTCTCTCCCTCTCTTTCTCCCTCTCTTCTCCTCTCTCTAAAAATAAATAAATAACAAATTTTAAAAAATGATAGAAGGAAGGCCAATCTGCAGAGTGATGATGATAATATGATATAAGGTGGATGTTAGTAGAAAGGGAAGTAAGTTGATAAATTCATGAACTCTTCAGATGGTATAACCAAGAAGAATTGGTGCCTGATTAAATGTGAAAATGTAGGAAAAAGATTCATAACATCTCTAAGTTTTCTCTGAGGATCAAGGATGTTGTGGTGCTACATATAGAGAAAAGTAGACAATGGATGGAACCAAATCGAGAGTGAGATGGAAACAATAGTTCTGTTCTAGACAGAAGTAAACTGAGGTGGCTGTGACACACTATCAAGTTGTCAAAATTGATGATGCTAGACAAGTCCAGAAGGAACTTATGGGCTAGGAAACACTGGTCTATGGTCAAAGCTGAATAGAAAGTCTAGTAAGAAGAGAAGCCAGTGTAGGGCCAAGTGATTAATAAATAACTTCAGCCTTTAGATATTATAACAAGGAGCCCATGAGAAGAATGAAAAAATGGGACCAAGAAATGGGAAGAACTGGCACAGCATGGTGTCACCAGGCTAAGGAAGGAAAGGCTTCACGAGGGAGTGTTGGGTAGAGTGTTGTTAAGGCCTTTGCTAAAACGAGGATGAAAGTGATCCTATTAAACTTGGCATAAATTTGTTTCTGGTAATGTAGGCAATAGCAATTTTGGTGACATGTTGGAGGTGCAGATCAGATTGGGGTAAAAGGCAAACCTGATTTAAAGAGCAAACAAAATTATCTTATTGTTGGAGAAGTTTGGCAATGGAGAGAAGTAGGTGATATCTTGGAGATGTACCTAGAAAGGTTTTATTTTTACTGTTGTTATTGTGATTAGAGAGACATTAAAGAATGTTTCTAAGCTAATGGCAATAATCCAGGAGGAAGAGAGGGAGAGAAAAGAGCTGTCGCACCTTCCTGAAAAGAATCATGAGTTTTATATTTTCATAGTGAATGAATTGTCCCACTTAAGCCTTTGCCATCAATCCTACTTACGTGAAATTAGCCTTGAGCCACCTGGATTATTTGTTTGCATTTACCAAGTATATCTGTACTCATTCTTTATGTTCTGTTCTTTCTGTGTTGCTTCATTTACTTCCGAATTCTGCATGCTAAATTGGAATGTATTTCTTTTGACAAATAAAAAGTTAACCCATGTCTGTTTTTGTACCAACCCATGTTTAATTTCATTTTTTTCTTCTTTTTATTCTTTTCCTCTCCTGTGTTATTATTGGTCTCTTCTGTTAATATTTCATTTATTTAGAATGGTCTATTTTTAACTTCATTCTTCAGTTTTATTTTTCAATTATAGTTGACATTCAGTATTATTTTGTATTAGTTTCAGGTATACAGCATAGTGGTTAGAAAATCATATACTTTACAGAGTGATCCCCCCCAATATTTCAAGTACCCACCTGAATCCATACATACTTATTACAATATGATTGATTATATTCCCAAGGCTATACTTTTATATCTTCATGACTATTTTGTAACTACCAATTTGTACATCTTGATCCCTTCATCTTTTTCACCCAGTCCCCCAAACCCCTGATCTCTGGCAACTACTAGTCTTTTCTCTGCGTGTATGAGTCTGTTTCTATTTCATTTCTTCTCTTATTTTGTTCCTTGTATTCCACATGTAAGTGAATTCGTATGGTATTTGACTTTTTTTTGTCTGACTTATTTCACTTAGCTTAATACCCTCTAATTCCACCCATGCTGTCTCAGCCTGTTTATGGCTGAGTAATATTCCATGTATATATTTTGCACTACATTTTTATCTATTCACTTACTGATGGGCACTTGGGTACTCCCATATTTTGGCTATTATAAATAATGATGCAATGAACATAAGAGTACATATCTTTGAATTAGTGTTTTGGGTTTCTTCAGATATATACCCAGAAGTTGATTTGCTGGGTCAAAAGGCAGTTACATTTTTAATTTTTTGAGGAACCCCCCACATTGTTTTCTACTGTGGCTTCACCAATCTGCATTCCCACCAACAGTGCATGAGAGTTCCTTTTTCTCCACATCCTTGCCAATGCTTGTTTATTGATCTGTTGATGATAGAAATTCTGACAGGTGTGAGGTGATAGCTCATTGAGGTTTTAATTGTATTCCTGTGATGATTAGTTATGTTGAAGGTCTTTTCATATATCTGTTGGCCATCTGTCTAGTCAGGCTGTCTGCCATTTTTTAAATTGGATTGTTTGGGGATTTTCTTTGGTGTGCAGTTGTATGAGATCTTTATAAATGTTGTATATAAATTTCTTATTGGCTACACCATTGGCAAATATCTTCTTCCATTTAGTAGCTTGTTTTCTGTTTTGTTGGTGGTTTCCTTTTAACTTTTATGTAGTCCAATTTGTTTGTTTATTTTTGTTTCCCTGTATAGAGGAGATCCATCAGAAAAAATATTGGTAAGAGAAATTTCAGTTTTTTTTGCCTGTGTTTTCTTCTAGGATGTTTATGATTTTGAGTCTTACACTTAAGTCATTAATCCATTTGAGTTTACTCGTGTATATGGTATAAGAAGGTGGTCTAGTTTCATTTTTTACACTTATTTGTTCAATTTTTAAACAGCATTTATTGACTGCACCATCTGTACCCCACAGTATGTTCTTGCCTCTTTTGTCATATATTAACTGACCATTTAGGCATGAGTTTATTTCTGGGCTCTCTATTCTGTTTCCTTGATCTATGTGTCTATTTTTATGTCAATACCATACTGTTTTGATTACTATGCCCTTGTACTACAGTTTGGTATTAGTTAGTGTGATACCTCCAACTTTGTCCTTCTTTCTCAAGATTGCTGTGGCTATTAGACTTCTTTTGTAATTTCATATAAATCTTTGGATTATTGGTCCTAGTTCTGTGAAAACTGTCATTGTTAAATCTGTAGATTGCTTTGGATAGTATAGATATTTTAAAATATTAATTCTTCCTATCCATGAGCATAGGATGTGCTTCCACTTATTTGTAGTTTCTTCAGTTTCTTTCTACCATGTCTTACAATTTTCTGAGTACAGATATTTTACATCCTTGTTTAAATTTATTCTTAGGTATTTTTTATTTTTATTTTTTGTTGCAATTGTAAATGGAACTGTTTTCTTAGTTTTCTTCTGATAGTTCATTATTGGTGTATAAAAGTGCAACCCATTTCTGAATATTAATTTGGTATCTTAGTACTTTACCAAATTCATTTATCAGTTTCAGTAGCTTTTTGGTGAAATCTGTAAGGCTCTTTATATATAATATCATGTAATCTGCAAATAATGACAATTTTACTTATTCTTTTACAATCTGGATCATTTTATTTATTTTTTCTTGTCTAATTGCTGTGGCTAGGACTTCCAGTACTATGTAAAATAAGAGTGGTGAAAGTGGGCATCCCTGTTTTGTTCCTGATCTTAAGGAAAACACTTAGTTTTTCCCCATTGAATATTTCATGGGTACTTGAAAAGAATGTATATCATGCTGCTTTGGGATGAAATGCTCTAAAATATCAATTAAATCCATATGGTCTAATGTGTCATTGCAGGCTCTCATTTCCTTGTTGATTTACTATCTGAAAAATCTAGTGATGCCAGTGGGGTGTTAAAGTTCTCTGCTATGACTATATTACTGTCAATCTTTCCCTTTATGTCCATTATTTTTATATATATTTAGGTGGTCTGATATTGGGTGCATAAGTTTTTTAAGGGTTATATCATCTTATTGAATTGAATGTTTTATCATCATGTAATATCCTTTCTTGTTTCTTATTATAGCCTTTTTTAAAAAGTCTGATTTGTCTAATATATGTATTGCTTCCCCAGCTTTTTCTGTTTCATTTTGTCTTTATTTGCATGAACTACCTTTTTCTTTTTACTTTCAGTCTCCATGTGTCTTTTGATCTGAGGTGTCTTGTAGACAGCATATATATGGGTCTTCTTTTCTAATCTGTTCAGCTACATTATGTCTTTTTTAAATTAAGTATATTTTATTGATTATGCTATTATAGTTGTCCCATTTTTTCCCTTTGCCCCCCTCCATCCAGTACCCCTATTCCTTCCAGCAATCCCCCACCTTAGTTCATGTCCATGTGTCATACATATAAGTTCTTTGGCTTCTCCATTTCCTACACTATTCCTAACCTCCCCCTGTCTTTTTTGTACCTACCAATTATGCTTCTTATTCCCTGTATCTTTTCCCTCATTCTCGCCCTCCCCCCTCCCCACTGATAACCCTCCATGTGATCTCCATTTCTGTGATCCTATTCCTGATCTAGTTGTTTGTTTAGTTTGTTTTTGTTTTCCTTTTTTGGTTCAGTTGTTGATAATTGTGAGTTTGTTGTCATTTTACTCTTTAGAGTTTTGATCTTCTTTTTCTTATAATATCTGGTAGAGTGCTTGTCTCCATTTTATTTAGTTGTTTTTCTAGAGATTTATCCTGTTTTTCTTTTTGATTTGGGACATATCTCTTTGTCTCTATATTTTGGCTGCCTCTCTGTGTTTGCTCCTGTGTATTAGGTAGATCTGGGATATTTCCCAGTCTTGGTAGGGTAGCCTAATGTAGAAGTTTTGTGAGGCCCAGTGACTGCAATCTCCCTGATCACCTGATATTTGTGTTCCAAGAGTGTTCCTTGAGTTACGTGAGCCCTCTTGTTGTAGTTTACTCTTGGTTGTTGTTAGAACATCCATGGGTGGGGTTGACCCTCAGACTGTCTGGCTGTGGGTCTGGCTGAGGATTGGCCATGACCACAGTGTAGAAGCTGATATGTGGGAGCTGATCCCATGAAGAAGGATTTACCCCAACAGGGTACAGTGCCTGATCAGACCTCTTTTTGAGTGTGCCACTTGTGTAGCTAGTCAGTTCATGGTTCTTATGGCCTGAAGCCAGCAACTAATCAATCATGGTTTTATACGGCCTGAAGCCTGCCACTGTGTGTGTTGGTTCCAGGGACTCTCGGCATGGTCTCTGGTACTGGTCAATGTCAGACACTGCTTGTGACTAGCCCTGGGCTACCTGTTAAGAGCCACAAAGCAATGCACAGTTTGTAGCTGCCTATGTTGGGCCTGGGTGTGCATGGGAGGGGCCAAGATTCTTACCAAGGCCTGCTACCAGCAGTACTGGGGCTAGGGCAGGTCAACAAAAGGCCCAGAGCTTCCTGAGATCCACCACCACTTGCTGGCTGCCTCTTAGACTCAGCCACTGAAAGAGCCCCAGGAGGTACATGAGTTGGTCGAGGGAGTTTCTCAGGGAGTAACCAGGGAAGGATGAGTGGTGTTCTCCAGGTTAATACAGATTCACACTTGCCGCCAGTGCTGAGTCTGAGGCCACTCAGCGAAAGTCTCCAAGTACACGAAGTCCAACAGCTGCCTGCCTGGATTCTGTGGACTTTAGCAATGGAGCATGGTTTTAGGGAGTCATCACGGTGGAGCTGGTATAGCTCATCAGCCTAGCAGAGATTAAGATTTGTCCGTGTGGTGAGAGGGCTCTGCACAGGAATTGTGGTACCCATCAAGCATATAGGCATATGGCCCTCACCTAGAAGCCACCCAGCTTATTTTCTTCCTCTGTGTTTCTGACATCCCCCAAGCTCCTCTGTAATTTCTCGAGAGTTTTTCAAGAAAGATTGCAATGCAGGCCTGGACTGGATGCTGGCAGAGGCCACAGAGGCTCAACATAGGAATGGTGGTGAGAGTTGGATATGTGGTGAAAATGGTCCTCACCCAAAGTCACACAACTCAGACTCACCCTGCATGTCTCCAGCACCCTCTCCCCTGAACCAGTTCTCCCAGAATTCCTTGAAAGAGTTTTAAGAAAGATTGTAACATGGGTCCAGGTTGGCTGCTGCTAGCAGAGCCCACAGTCCTGTGGAAGCTGGGGGCGGGGGGAGGATGGGCCTGTGGGAGTTGTCAGGGTGGGGCTAGCGTAGCTCCCCAGGCCATTGTCTTCTGGGGGGTGTGGTCAATCCAGGGAAGCAGGGATTTGTGGGCAATGTGGGAGAGGGACTCAACCCAAGGACATTGGCGGCTGTCCCTCCAGCTCTTTCCACAAAACCACACAACTTAAACTCTCCCTGTATGACTTTGGCACCCTTTGAGCTGTCAACCCTCTGCCAGAGCCCAGAGTGAGTGCCTGTGGGCTAGATTTTGTGCATTGTCCCTTTAAGTAGATGTCTCATTTCTAGTCTTCCGTCTCACCTGGGCAGATGGAATCCCAGCTGATATCACAGCCAAGTGTTTCCTGGTGCTTTCTTCCTGGAACCTGGACCTTGCACTTAGTACACCAGGCTGGGGAGCTCTTTGGGGGTGAGAGCCTCTCTTCTCAGGGGGACCTTTGCAGCTCAGATATCCTTCCAGATTCTCAACTGCTGCACTTGGATGTGTGTCTGCCTGTTTCTTGCCTCTGCCCCTCCTACCAGTCTTGACACTGCTTCTTCTGTAATCCTCAGTTAAAAGAATTCTGCTCAGCTAGCCTTCCAGTGGTTCTCCGGATTGGTTGATCTTCAGTTAGTTGTAACCTTGATGTGATCATGGGAGGAGTTGACTTCAACTTCTACCAACACCAAAACTTTTAATCTCTCCTCTCCTTTGTCTTTTTTAGTATTTTTGCTAAGTTGTTTATGAAATATCCTGTTTCTATTTCTAACTAGAGGATATTTTAGGTTAAAAAAACCTTCTTAACTTTATATTTTGCTAATGATCTGTATCAAGAATGGCAACATATATTGTTTCCTCTATGTAAAATGGACTTTTCTGAATGTTTCACTTCACCTTATCTTGCCTGCAATTTTTTCCTCACTTTTGTGGTTACATTGTGTGACTTTCAACATAAAAATTATTTCTAAATCATCATGTATACTAATGTAAGACTGTACTTTTATTTGTGAAATTGTTTTATATTTGGAATTATAAGTTATAATTTTATACTTTACTGGTTTCGACACTTTCCTACCAGTGCTGTAACAGCATAATATTCTCATTCTTGAAGTCCATATTTTGATGCATAATTAGATTATTGATTTATGTCTTGGTGGGTTTTTAAAGCAATGGTATATGAATGATATTTTTTCTGTATCCTTCAATATTTGTATTAACTTCCAATCATCCATGTCCAGATGATTAATGCACGGGTCACACGCTTTCCACCATGTAAATCTGAGGGTGTTACCCTCATTTTCTTCTAGTTTTTCCATTATAGAGAAGAAATTTTAGGTTATACACCTTAAAAATTATTTTATAAATAACATCTTTCAGTTTTACTTAGGGAAATTTATAGCTCTTCATCTTTAAAATTCAATAATTTCATAAAATGTGCTTTTTTGTTTTTTTTTAATTAATTTGTCCTAGCACTTGATGAACGTTGAATCTAAGGACTTGAGCCTATCCTTGGCTGGAACAGTTAAGTTGCATTTTATTTGTTCCAATACCTTGTTCAGAAATAAAAACTATTTTATAAACTGAATACTCTCTTTGCTTTTTTGTCCCTGATTTCCTTATTTTGTCTCATTTTTATTATATTTTGAGAAAATTCCTGAGGTTTTTCTCCAAATCACTAATTTCTTTGGTGCCAGTGTTCTAGATTCTAGATTGTATTGCTTCTAGTACACAGTTGGATTTTGTTAGCTTAATTTAATTTTTCTTACTGTTTTTATAATATGATCCATTTTCCTTTGTATTTTTCTCCAAAGTTTGTTATTATCTCATTTTTTGTTGTGCTAGTGTGCATGTTTGGGTTTTACAAATCAGGTGATTTCTCAAATGTACTCCTTTCCTGCAATAAATCCTTTTTCAAGTTCACCATTCCTTGTGCTGTTGACTAGTCTGAATGTCTACTCCTATACTGCTGAATATTCTTACAAGCCCTATGTTTGAATGACTCATTCTTGAATAAAGAGATGTTTATCTGGGACTGGCATTTCCCTTATATAGGATGAGTGAAATTTTCTTCAATCCTTTACTCTCCACCTAATTTTTAGAATTCTCTCAGATCATAAGATGAAGACCAGCAAATATCTATAGTTCTTCTGTTGTTAGAATAAAATGAATAAAACACTGACATTTCAAAAATTCTCTGCTCTGTTACTTTTTTGTGTTTCTTCTCCTTTTTAGTCTGTCTGTAGCACCCAAAGACAGAGAAAATTGTTGCTGTTCACTTCTTCCTCAACCCTGTTCCATTACTGGGTATCATCATCCCAAAGTAAAAGTAGAAATATGCTATTGGTTTGCATGGTAGGGTGGTTAGAGCCCAAAATACCTTAGGTAACATCTCTCCCATGGAGAGGGGCAGGTTTTCAGTCTTCTGGTTGGTGCACACCTTCCATCACTGAACTAGGCAGTAGACAGGGGAAGAAGAATAAATCACATTTTTGCTGATGAATGTATTCCTTCTAGACTGGGAACTAGTTATAGCAGTGGTAGACTGGGATTTCTGATTTTTCCCATGTGATTTTTAAACAGGAAATTCTTCCAAGATTCTCAAAATAATTTAATTTTCAGTTAAGTTTTGCATGTATGTATACATTTTTTCTTTCTTTTAAATAAGTCTAGTTTTCATGGTAGTGAACTTCTATTCCTATTTTAATTTAAACTGGAAGTCCCATCCAATTTTCAAATAACATTATTAATAGCTGAGACTTAGAATTCTTACCACAACATTTAATCATCTTCAGGAACAGGTTCAATGTCAGACTTGATTAGTTTCCAACTCACCAGCCATTCCCAATTTTCTCCAGAACTCTCACTTCCTTTCAGTAATTTATTTTTTCTAGACTCTCTTTTAGCTAGAATTAATCCAAATCTAGACAATTGAATATTAGAGAACATGCAAACATGTGTTAGGGGGCTCTATCAAAGTTTTTTCTGTAATAAAAGAAGAGAAATGTGGAGAGAAATTTTTCACCTCCTTCCCTCCATTTCTGTATTGGATGTTCTTTTAGCAATGAATGCCATGATTTATCCAGGGATGGTAATTTCCTTAGCACATTTTAACTTACCTTTTTAGGTAGAAAGAAAACTTTAATATTCTTTAACTTTTAAGTAAAAGTTTCTTCATTGCTATGCTCCATTTGCCACAGTAGATGTTGTTCTCTAAATTTTTATAGGTAATAATTCATGCACTATAAATATTAAGTGACAGTGACTAAGAGCTTCATATGCCAATGCTCATAGTAGTTCTCAACAATGCTGATTCTTAGTGTGTCTGGGTACCTTTGCCTTTTATTCCCTTTATGCTCAACCTCTTTATTCTATGCTTCTTGATGGGAGGTGATTATGTCACTCATCCCCACTAATGGGAGGCTGCCAAGCAGCCAGTAAGTCCCCTTGGAAGTTTGGCTTCATTGAAAGTAGCCACTCAGGAGGCCAAAGGAGAGAACCCTCAGCGACGAACAAAGAAAATCAGACTTGAGACTGCTGCCCCTTTAATAAGCTGATCTTAAAAGCGTCAAAAATGTTGTAAACCTTTATCTCAACATTAATCTCCACACTGAACACTCTAAATCTATTAAAGTATTGGCTTCATTAGCCATTATTTGCTATCTCTAAGCCATAATGATTTCCTAGGACTGAAGCACCCAGTTTTCCTGGCCATTGGTATCCCCTAGTCCCCACTGTCAATGCTCATTTTTTGAGTCAACACATACCCAGCCACCCTCGGTTCCACCTACCAGGAATTCAGACATTTGAAGGTCCTTACAGTCCTTAAATCTCCTCTTCCTAAGGTTAAGTGTCCCTCATCTCTTTCATTGTTCTTCTTAAGACCTCATTTTCAGACTCTTTACTATCTGGGTCTCTCCACAGTGATTGCAACCTCTCCTGTCAGAATCCTTCTTTCAATATGATATCTGCAACTCCACATGGTAGCGTCTTAGGCTGGGGTTTTTTCAGAGGAGCATCCTTGGATGAGGATTGAAATTCAGGCAGATATATGAGATATCATCCTGGCAAGCACAAGTAAGGAGTGGAGATGTTTGAGGAGAGGAGGAAGCTGATATAGGCTGCGTGCATGAGCATGTAACTGCTCATGTAACTGTGGGCAACTGGGGCGTCAGTCCTGCTCTGTGCCTTGGAACCTGCATGGAGCTCACTCTCAGAGCTGCCCCACCTCTAGGTGAAGAAGCTGTATGTCTGCCTTGACTTTACTATGATCAGTGTTCTAGATAGAATCTGATAAAACATAAATTATCATAAACACTGCCTTTGTTAATAGTCTAGGATTCTTCAGTTTGTTTTTAAGCAGCTAAATCATATCTTTTTAAATTTGTCACCAATCGAACACCACAGATTTATTCTCTGATAGCCAAGCCTTTGCCTACTTGCATGTGAGCAGTTTCTTTATTTGTTACTTGATGAGTTGGGGACATCTACCTGCAGTACTCTGTTTATATTGCCTCTGTCTCTTATTCAGTTGGTATGGATGCAGGACTCGCACCTGAGAAGATCAGTCTTCTACCTAGAGTTGCCCTGCTTCCAGGCTCTGTTTCTTCCCTTTCCCTTTCCTGCACAAGGTAGGCCTTTCCTGTCCTAACATCTTTTCCTGCTCAGATAACCCCTTTTTCAGCTCTTTGGTCCCAGTCCTGCCATGGGTCAAATAGTTAATAACACATGTTATTCCCTAATGAAGCTTTGTACATTAAAACATGAAATTCCACAGCTGTCACTGATGAAACCCAGGAAACCATGTAGCTATTTTCCTTTCCAGTTAAAGAACTCAGGGGAAGTTAATTTTTCTATGAACATTATGACTAATTATAGATTTTCCATAGAAAGTAATTAAATTAGTACACATTGCACATTCACAAATTTACTTTCATTCTATTTAGATGTGCACAAAAACTTTAGTTTCTTTATTTTTCTATGAAGGGTCTTATTTTGCTCAGAATCCCTTCACTGTGCCAGGAAAAAGAGAAAAAATTAAATTTGCCAGTGTATTGTAATGGCATCCAATTTAAGTAGCCTTTCAGATGAGTCAGTCTCTTTGAGAAAATTCTTGGTCTTTCCTATGTTTTTCTCCTTCTCCATGATTTTCTTTTTCCTGATGGATCTCTCTACATGTGAAAAACCCATGTGAAGCTGAGGCCTGGGATGTGGGCAGTGTGGCCTTCTCTGGAGATGAGAGACCATTGGCATGAGCCAGTAGCTACCTTTAGACTTGATGATCTGGGCCACTGGCTTCTGGTTGCAAATACATTATAGCCTCTTTGTCTTGATTCCAGGCTTCTGTTCGTCCACTAGCCTTTTCATCATCTCCATATCCCCTAAGTGAGCCCCCTAGAACCTTAGACTCTCCTGATTTCTCCAAGCAGTGTGGAGCAACAGGAGTATAGCAATAGGCTTATCTATCCAGCCACCCTCTTCTGGCAAGGGTGCCCTCATAGTCCATGTCATGCTGAATATACAAACAATAATGATTTTCAGAGAAGCATCACCAGGCTATGGCCAGCCTCTCCTGACATTTTTGTATTTGTCCATACCTGTCTAGAAATTTTTATTGTTTTCTCCTTTGAGGTTCTATTGTAAGAAAGGGAAAGCGTGAATAAACACATCTGTCTCTCTTCCCCTTTGTAGATGACACAATTAGTGCTCATTAAATATTCCATTCCACACTCTCTCCTTTAGACCACATGACTATTTGGGGCCAATTACCATCTCTAGGTTGACATAGGTAAGAGCAGGTGTTGCCTCCACTATGTCTGTCTTCTCATGCCCTGACAACTCACCAGAAGCCACAGAATTAAGGAGGGCAGAGCTCCAAGTTGGAGGCAGGAAGCCTGTCCTGTATCCAACTTAAAGAGAACTAGAAACAAACCCTTGTCGTGAAAAGCTCTTGGGACATTGGAGATTGGTACTACTGTAGGGGGATAATCACCCTGCAAGGCCCACACTGTCCCAGGATGCTGAGGCAGAAAGAGATAACCCCTCCACTTTCTCTTCCTGTCAAAAAAGGCCATTTCCTACTTTGTATCCTTCCCCCGGGGAGATGGTGAAGTGCATTAAGCTTTGTGGTTGAGCCTTTATGGTGTAGGACTGAGCCTTACCGGGTCAGCTGGGATAGATTTTGAACTAGTATTTATGCCCAGTACATGTTTTCATAGATAATTATGTATGTTTCATCTCACCTGTTTTCATGTAACTTGCTGAACTGATACAAGGAGCTATGCTGATTGTAAATGCTAGAAGTTGTAGTGTCAAGAAAATCATCAGTGAGCAAAAGGTGTTTACACTGAGTGCAAAAACATGCATGAGAAGTGGATATGTTAATTGTGTCCCCCAAAAGATGTTGATGTCCTCTCCCTCAGTACTTGTAAATGTGACCTTATTTTGAAATAAGTTCTTTACAGATGATAGGTTTAACTAAGATTAGGACATTAGGGTGGGCCCTAATCCAGTATGATTGGTGTGTCTAGGAAATGGGACATTTGGGCACAGAAATAGACATGCATGGAGGGAAGACAACGTGAAGACAGGGAGAACGCCATGTACAAACCAAGGAACACCTGAAGCTACTGAAGCTAGAGGAGAGATTGTCCCTCACAGCTCTCAAAAGGAGCTGACCCTGCTGACGCCTTGATCTGGGACTTGTAGCCCCTGGAACTAGAGACAACACATTGTTGTTATTTGAGCACCACAGGTTTTGTGATAGCATCCCTAGGAAAAGAATACAGGATGATATGTGCCCATTTAAGGATGGTAGTTACTCCAGAGTGAGAGGGAGGAAAGGGATGGGTGGGAGAGAGAGGCTACAGTTCTATCTGTAATGTTTCTTCTCTTGAGGGAAAAGAAAAAAATGTGATGAAATATTAAATGTGTCAGATCTGAGTAACGGGTGGTGTCTCTATGGACACCATGTTTATCAATGTATTTTTGTTTGTTTGGCATGTAGCCGCAGCCCATGATCATTGAGGTATCAATTGCTGGGCTTCGTTTTCCCACCATGCACAGCAAGCTTGCTCTAGCATTTCATTAACCTCATGTTGCATGACCCTGCCTTTTATATACGTGTGTTTTCTGGACCTGCCACATAGAGGGTAATTCATAGTTTCAAATTCATAATACCCACAACAAATTCATAATTTAACATTTGAAAATGTGATTATATCTTTCAATAGGAAAACCAACAACTGCAGCAGTAAATCGAAGCAGCTTCCTAAGACTATGTGGGAGAATTGCAGCTAACAGCTAGCGCATTTAAAAAAAAATTATTGATGAGAGAGCAAGAGAGCAACACCAATTTATAGTCCACTTATTTATGCATTTGTTGCTTTCTTCTTATGTGTGCCCAGAATGGAGATCAAACCCACAACCTTAACATATGGGGATGACACTCCAACCAACTGAGCAACCAGACCAGGACTCAGCCAGCACATTTCTGTTATCAATGTTCTAGCTCTTTGGTTTCTGGTGGAAGAGGGACTGGAAGCTCCTTAGAGGCTGGAGAGGAGCACTGGCAGGAGCACTAGATTGCCCTGGAGTATGACCATTTTCCCAAACTTGATGGGGAGTAGGGGCTCAGGCTAATCATCATCTGCAGCATTCTCTCTTAATTCAGAACCCAGAATTGTATAATTACCATTGCACTTTTGATGTGGCTTCCTGACAGTAGCAACCTATACTTGATACTTTTTTAAAAATTTAAAGACAGTGTCCATGGAAAGTATGTGTTTTGCAAGTGTTTTGACATTGAGGAAGAAACCTCCTTGGGCCTTGTTTCTCCATCTGTAAATTAGGGTAATTATGGGAGTATCTCATAGGATTACTGAGGACATTAAGATAATTAATTCTTTATAAAATATGTAGCACACAGCTATATAAATATCTGTAATTTTGCTAGATTTAAGAAACACTTTCTCAGTTGGAAAGTACTTTCTCCTTTTGTGAACTTGAATTGCAATAGACCTGTGTTATATATGGGAATTATTAAAATAACCACAATAGATACATATATTAAATAATTATGCTGTACATCTAAGACTAATACAGTGTTACATATCAATTATATCTCAGTTAAAAATACCACCACTTTTTTGTTTTTTTGTGTTTTGCTTTTTATCTTAAGCATCTTGATTTGGTCACACAGGCAGGTGACAAGGAGAAGAGCTAGGACTAGACCTTAGGTTACCCTCTCACCCCACAGACAATCCATGTATTACTGGGAAAAAATTTAAAATGTCAACATTTTGTAAAATCTTTTCCATGGTCTTATATTATGATTTCAGAGATGACAGTTTATAATTTTCAAGATGGCTTACACTCATTTTTGCATGGCCCCAAGTAGGCAAAGAATTACAAATTTCATGATAAAATGGCTGACCTTTGAACTATTCCGTCAAGTGGTTAATATCGTGTAGTGAAATATACACAGTGGGAGACCTGCACCACCTCCTTTGCTACTGCACAACGTGTAACTACTGTCATCTATGCTTTGGGTGCTGCTCAACGATGCATTTGACTCCAAACTTAGGAGCTGCACACATTCAGATTCCCTGCCTTAATTTCTTGACCTTAAGTCTTAGTGATAAGTTTCCTTCCATCCTCCTGGAATGAGTGTTACTACCTGCCTTGACCAGAGCCCTGAGTTGTTACTACCACAAGGCCAACTTTCACAGATGCAAAGTCTTGGACAAATATCCAGATGTTCAAATAAAAAAGAAAACTCCACATCTACAGGCATAGTTGAAGGCCACATAAAGAGTCATAAAGCTGCTAAATCTATTTGCATTTCACACCCCATCATTTCATACTCCACCTCTGAAACCTCTGCCTTAGTGTATATGATTGTTCAGGCCAGCCACTTTCTAACCACCATGGTGTGAACAGTGAAAAATACAGATAACGGATTGTCTCTGGATAAAGACAAACACAGCCATTTGTGTGTCTTGGTTTTCCTCTTCTCTTTTCCTTAACTAAACACTCACGGCCTCTTGATACTGCTCTACTCTACACACGGTGATACAGGCCTGGTGGGTGGTGGTGGAGGACTGAGCTCACCACATGTCACATTCTCAGAATGTAACTTGTAAAGTGTCCCAAAGGAATGTGGCTCAGAGTACCCTTTGGTTCTGTGCTTGAGCTCACTGTCTTGCAGGAGCAGTAAATTATTTGTGCTGCAGAGGAATCATATGAGTTTTGAATGGTAGACTCATAAAGTCATGATTTATAATTGAATTAGACCTAAGGAAAATACTTCGAGTTATATCTATTTGATTTTCTCTGGCTTTTTTTGAAGGTTCCTCAAACAGACTGAATGGAAATTTCACTTAAGAAATTGTTGTTATAAAATTTTATGGCACCATCTCAGTGGTTAGGGGACTGTTAAACATCACTGCGGGGGGAAAACAAACACAATTAGACACAGACTAGCTGTTCTGTTTGCAGGGTGAAAACCAAAGTCACAGTGGAAATGCCACATCCATGGAAGCTTAGCATTCAGCTCAGCAGGGTTCCCTGATGCAAGATTATCATAAAAATTCTGTCATGTTCTACTTTCTATTTTTTCTTCTCTTTTTTCTTACTTCCTCTTAAAAATCTGGACTTCATTTTTTAAAGCTTTTCTTTTTTGGTTCACAGCATAATTGAGCAGAATGTACAGAGATTTTTCATGTACCCCTGCCCAGTTGCGCTCCCACCTTCCCCACTACATTCCCCACTAGAGTGGTGCCTTTGCTAAAACTGATGCACTGAGATTGCACTTACACATCCTAAATACCTAGAGTCTATGGTTTGCTAAGGTTCACTCTTGATGTTGTACATTCTATGGATTTTGACAAATAATGACATATCCACCATTATAGTATCATACAGAGTAGTGTCATTATCCTAAAAATCCTCTTGTTCATCCATCCTTCCCTCTTAACCCCTGGTAACCACTGATTTTTTTACTGTCTCCATACTTTTGTTTTCCCAGAAAATCATATAGTTGGAATCATACAGTAGGTAGCTTTTTCAGACTTGCTTCTTTCACTTGTAATATAGATACAAAGTTCCTTCAAGTCTTTTCATGGCTTGCTGATTTATCTCTTTTTTAGTGATGAATAATATTCCATTTTCTGCATGTACCACAGTTTATTTATTCATCACCTATTGCTGGACTTTTTGGTGGCTTGTGAGTTTTGCGAATTATGAATAAAGCTGATGTAAATACCACTGTATAGGTTTTTGTGTAGACATACATTTTTAACTCCTATGGGTAAATACCAAGGAGTGCACTTGCTGAATCATATGGTAAGAATATGTTTAGTTTGTAAGGCACTGTTGGGCTATCTTCCCAAATGGCTGTGCCATTTTGCACACTACCAGCAGTGAATGGCGGCCTCCTGTTACTCTACATCATTTTATTGTTGAGTTCTAAGAGTCTCTTTTTGTCTTTTAAATAACAGTTTTTGTCATACGTGTCTTTTGCAAATATTTTCTCCCTGTTGTGACTTGTCTCTATTTTCTTGACAGTGTCTTTTGCAGAGCAAAAAATTTAATTTTAATTAAGTCCAGTTTATCAATTCTTTATTTCATGGATCATGTCTCCAGCGTTGAATCTAAAAGTCATTGCCAAATCCAATGTCTTCTAGGTTTTCTCCTATGTTATCTTTCAGCAGTTTTATAGTTTTGCATTTTATATTTAGGACTGTGATCCACTTTGAGTTAATTTTTATGAAAGGTGAAAGATCTCTGTGTAGATTCATTTGTTTGCATGTGGCTGTACAGTTGTTCCAGCACCATTTGTTGAAAAGACTTTTATTGTTTTTACTCCTTTATAAAAGATCAGTTTATCATATTTATGTGGGTCAATTATCTGGGCTTTCTATTCTGTTCCTTTGCTTATTCTTTCACCAATACCATACTGTCTTGGTTACTATAGCTTAATATTAAGTCTGGAAGTCAAGTAGTGGTGGTCTTCCAACTTGGTTCTACTTTCATTTTATATTGTGTATTCCAGGTCTTTTGCCTATCCACAAATCTTCAGAACACATTTCTCAATATCCAAAGAACAACTTGCTGGCAGTTTGATTGGGATTACATTGAATCCATAGATCAAGATGGGAAGAACTAACATCTTAACAATATTGTGTCTTTTTGTCCATGAACATAGAATATCTCTCCATTCATTTTATTTCATTATTCTTTATCAAAGTTTTATATTCCAAATTTCACTTGTTTATGGCCGGCATATAGAAAAGCAATTGACCTGTGTATATTATTAACCTTGGGGCCTGAAGCCTTACTATACTTATTTATTAGTTTCAGGAGTTTTATTTGTCAATTCTTTGGGACTTTCTACATAGATATTCATGTAATTTGTAAATAAAGACAGTTTCGTTTCTTTATTCACAATCTGTATACCTTTATTTTCTTGCCTGATGCATTATATAGAACTTCCACTATGATGTTGAAAAAGAGTGGTGAGAGGGAAAATCTTTGCCTTGTTTCTGATCTTAGTGGGAAAGCTTCAAGTTTCTTAACATTAAGTCATTAAGTATGATGCTCGCTGTCAGGTTTTTGTAGCTACCCTTTATCAAGTTGAGCAAATCCCCTCTATTCCTAGTTTATGAAAGTTTTTATCATAAATGAGTATTGGATTTTGTTAACTTTTTCTGCATTACTTGATATGATTATGAAATTGTCATTTAGCCTATTGATATAATTGATTATATTAACTGGTTTCTGAATCCTGAACCAGCCTTAAATACCTGGGATAAATCCTTCTTTGTTTTATACATTGTTGAAATTGATTTGTTAAGATTTTATTGAGCATTTAGGCATGTATGTATTGATAGATATTTGTCTGTAGTTTCCTTTTCTTGTAACATCTTCATGTGGTTTGGGTATTAGTGTAATGTTGGCTTCATGGAATTAAGTTAGAAAGTATTTATTTGCTTCTATCTTCCAAAAATAATTGTAGAGAATTAGTATAATTTTTTCCTTAATATTTTCTAATTTTAAAATATCATTTTTGCTTCTTTCTTCTTTTAAAATTTTTTTAATTGTGGTAAAACATATATACCATAAAATGCACCATTTTCAGGTATATAGTTCAGTAGTGTTTAGTCACATTGTTGTGTAACTAATAACCAGAACTCTCTTTTTCTTGCAAAACAAAAACTAAATCAAATGAATTCCTATTTTACTCTCCCTCCAAACCCTAGCAACCACCACTCTACTTTCTGTCTCTAGGAATTTGACTACTCTAGGTACCTCATATAAATGGAATCATAGTCTTACTCCTTTTGTGACTGCCTTATTTTACTTAGTATAATATAATCAAGGTTCATCCAACTCCTAGAATGTGTCAGAATTCTCTTTTTTAAGGTTGAATAATATTTCATTGTATGTATATACCACATTTTGCTTACCATTTATCCATCAATAGACATTTGGGTTCTTTTTCTTTGTATCACTAAGTACCACCTTAAGCCTTGGGAGTTTGTGCTAAGGCTGCAGCATAGTTGTATAGGTCATCTTATGCACAAGTTTGTCATCATTTGTAGTGATCACAGATTTGAGTAAACTGGAAAAGCTCAATTTCTTTTCCTTTTCATGGCCTTTGTTTTTCAATCTTCTGCAGCACAACATGCAGGAGACAAGAACATTCCAGAGGAATATTGGATACAAAATTTGTAGAATGATGCCACAAGCCACAAGCCGCAAGCCGCAAACTCTCCATTTCACTTTCAGACTAAAAACCTTTATTATGCAGTAAAGCCAACACATTTCAAAATGCAGCTCACACTAAATAAATAAGCAAGGCATCTTCCCACCTTATGCTCTTTAGTTTGAATGTTCTCTATCTAACAACCAAAGTACATTTTCTTTGTTGAGTATGCGGTCAGCCTCGGTGATAAATTCTCACTTCTCACTAAATCTCTTAGAAATACTAGCAATAGCAACCAACATATATGGAGCAACTTACCATATCTGCCAAGAACACTACTAGGTAATTTACATATGCATATATTATATCATTTAATCATAACAATGCCTTACTCTAACTATTATTATTATTCCTGTTATATAGACAAAAATTAGAGAGTCAGTAATATTCTGTAACTTATCTGAGACCCCAGAGCTAGGAAGGGGTGGAGCTATGATTTTAGATTCATTAACTCCAAGTCTTACACTTTTTATTTTGAGTCATTATCTTAAAACAGTGATTTTCAACCTTTTTCATCTCATGGCACACATGAAATAATTACTAAAATTCTGTGGCATACCAAACTTATATTTTTGCTAATCTGAAAAAAATAGGTATAATTTTGATTGATTTAAAATAATAATAATAATAATAATAATAATAATAATAAACTACCTACCCTTTTTGCTCCAAAGTGACTTTTGAAAAAAATCAGGTGCCTATACCTCTATGTAAGGATTTCTGCTACCAAGAATTAACCATTCAGATGCAACCTTATTATGCAACATGACCAATAAACCAATATATTTATGGTTCAAGACAGGGTGTTCACACAAGAAGGCTATTGTTGTATTGACTGTTGTTATTTTTTTATCTGAAAATCTAAGGGAAAAGAGGTTGATGCTCCTGGCTAGTCAGGTACTGAATGTTTTAAAAATTCTTGAGGCACACTGGTTGAAAATCATGTCTTATAACACACTTTGTCACATCTGGAAGACAACTCAGCTCAAACCCTCCTTCATGTTTTTAGTAATAACAAAATGTACACAGTTTAATATAGTCATTTTTTGAGTGTCAGTTTGTATATCTATTTGGCTTGTATTTTTATTTTACTTATTTAATGATTCTGACATTGCTTACCAACAATCTTTCTTTCTTTCTCTTTTTCTTTGTAATACCAATACTTAACAGGAAATCTACCCTCTTAACAAATTTTAAATTACACAATACATTATTGTTGACATGTATAATGTTGTACAGAAAATCTACAGAGTGAATTCATCTTATTTAACTGAAGCTTTGTGCCTTTTAATTAATAACACCTCATTTTACCCTCCCCTGGAAATTGTCAACCCTGTTCCACTTTTGATTCTATGAACTTGACTATTTTAGATACCTCACATAGGTGGAATCATGCAGTATTTGTTGTTCTGTGACTGGATATGATGCTTATCTTACTTAGCATCATATCCTGAAGGTTTATCCAAGTTGTTGTATACTGAAGAATGTTCTTTTGGTAAGGTTCAATAGGATTCCGTTGTATGTTTATACTACATTGTTTTATCCATTCATTTGTTGATTGGTTATTTAAGTTTTTTTTTAATATCTTGACTATTGGCAATACCACAGCAGTGAACATAGGAGTGTCAATATCTCTCAGAGGTCCTAATTCCAATTCTTTTGTACAAATATCCAGAAGCAGTATTGCTGGATCATGTGGTAGTTCTATTTTCCATAGTGACTGCACCAATTTACATTGCCATCAACAGTGTGCAAGGGTTTCAATTTCTTCACATCCCCATCAATAACTTGTGGTCAACAAAAAACACCTTGTTTTTTAATTGTAGCCATATTGACAGGTATGAGCTAATATTTCATTGTGTTTTTGGTTTACATTGCTCTGATGATTAGTGACATTGAAGATATTTTTTTGACATATCTGTTGTCCATTATACATCTTCTTTGGAGAAATTTGTATTTTAGTCATTGGTTCATTTTAAAAATTGGTTTATTTTTTGTTGTTATTAACATGTAGGAGTTCCTTATGTATTTTGGAAATTAACTCTTCAAAAGATATATTGTTTGGAAATATTTTCTCCCATTCTGTGGTTCCTTTTACTCTATTGTGTTTATGGTTTTGGTACACAGAAGCTTTTTAGTTTGATGTAGTTTCTAGTTTCATTTTTGTTTTTGTAGTCTGTGATTGTAGTGTTACCATCTTTTTATTTTTACCACCATCAAAAAAAATCAAAGCTAGGTGTACAGTTATTATAGTTCTTTTTTTCAATTAGCAGAAATAGTTCTTTTTTCAATTAGCAGAAATAGTTCTTTTTTTCAATTATCAGAAATTCTGACTCAAACTGCTTAAGCAATACAAACATTTAGTTTATCATATAACAGCAAGTCGAGAGAGTGAGAAGACATTGACATTGGTTGATGTCAGGATTGTGTGATACCAAACTTACAACATTCTGAGAGGTCAAGGTCTGGCAGCCTTGGCGTTGGCTTCCTCCCAGGCTGAGGGCAAGATGGCTGAGAAAATTCTAAGCATTTTACTTAGAGACACAATGCCCAAAGAAGAAAGGGTAATGGGGAAGTACTTTTTAGGCGTATGCAGCTGACTGTTCATCTTTTCTTATTGACCAGAATTGAGCCACATGCCCATTCTGAAATGTATACCTGAAACCTACACCCGGGACAGAATTGCCAGAGTTAGCCAATCATGCATGTTGATGCTAGGCAAACTCAATGGTGATTCCATGAATATATAATGTGTATGTGAGTACTTTGTAAGCTGAAAAATGTTATACAAATAACATGTAATTACCTGGTGGGGTAGATAGCACATCTGTTTCACCTCTTATAATAATATAAAAAGTCATTTTATTGGAGCTAAAGTACTTTTATAGAAGTAGCCATAAAATGGGAATCTTGCAGGCATCTTTGTGTGTATAAGGAGGGCGGTTCCTGGAGGAGGACCTGCCCAAGTAACAGCAGAGAGCTGGGCAGGAATAGAATGTGTTTCTGGGGAGGTGACTGGTTTGTAACTGGGTGTAAGTGTTGGCAAGAGAAAGAGTAAATGCAGATAGACTGTAGAGGGCCTGAAAAGTCAAGCCCAAAGAATTGGCCTATCCAATGAGTTTACATGCATATAATATTTTAAAAGGCATATACGAAGATGTGAGAAACATGTAAGCAAACAAAACATAGTAAAGGTGGTACGGACCTAAAAATCTATTCTTATGCATGATGAAGTCTGAAAGTTCATGTCCCACTATTTGTCTAACCAGATGACTGTGCCACATCCTCTCCCCACAAAAGTTTATAACCCTCCACTGGTAACAGTGATCAAGGATAGGATGGGACAGCCCTATATTCTCCCTGCACCTCTTCCTTTCTGGCCTGTTTTTATTTTCTTTTGGATCCTCCCTTTGTTCTGTCTTTGCTTAAGTGTCCCCTTTGTTTCTGCAGCTCTTAGTACATGGGAGGTAGGCCATGAATGTTTGTTAAATAAAATTGAAGTCTTCATTCTATCTTCTTCCTTTTTTTATGCTAACATATGTTTACAGTCACTATCTGCTCTGTACAATCTTCAGAGGGCACCAGAAAAACTCATTTATCCAGTTATGGGTCCTCAGGGACTAAAATGTTTTCATTCCCTGCATTTAGCACCTGCACTGTTTGATGGGAAAAGTCTCTGAAATGTCAGTCTTATTGGAGCACAGGCCCTTCAAGTTGTATCCAAGGCTCTGGGGGACCCAGGGATGGGCATCAAGAACTTCTGACATTGTATGTTTTTAATGTAACAAGTACACTATTCTTAGAACCTGGAGCAAAATATGTTTTAAGGAACTGTCTAGGTAACTCACCAAAAAAAGATTTAAAATCCCCTGGAAGACTGAGTCTAGAAAAAGACTCAGTGGTGATTACTCAGTCTTTCCATATAAGCCACTCAGGTGAACTCAGCAGAGAGTAGGGGAAGAAGGCAAGGATTTAAAATGGGACATTGAATGCTACTCACCATGATTGCTATCCTCCTTCCCTCCCATCCCCTGCAAGACCTAGTCTGTACCTTTCTCTGTGCCCTGGGAAATCTCATGTGGGCTTGCTTGCAGGCTGGTGCCTGGCTGGGCTTGGTCCATAGAAGTCAGAGGAGACAGGAGGACCAGAGGAGAGTGAGGTCAGTTAATTCTTTCTCTTCCCTGCTTTGCGTTCAGGTGCTATAAGTGACTGATGGTGCGTCTGTTCTCAATCAGGCTCCTCGAGGGTGGCCCTTCCTTCATGGCAGCTTCCACAGTCCTGGGGTCACACTTCACCCCTTCTGCCACCTTGTCAGCCCTAGGGTAGTAATGGCTTCCATTGTCGCTGGTCTCTGGGGGTCTCAATTCCTTATATTGGTTTCATCAGCCTCCAAATACCTCTGTAACTAGTCCTTCCCTAGGCCCTTTTTATCTGAACCATTGAGGGGCAAATGTTTCTCACTAGGACCCTGAATGATTCTTTCATGAACTCACAAACCATGACATTTTGTTACAATATGGGTAACTGAACATGAAATCCATGTGACTTAATCAATAAACCAGCTCTAAGTGACGCAAGTATGAAGATGTAAAATCCCTGGTTGATGACTGAGGTCTCTCTCCTGCCATTATTGTGTTGTCCCAGGACCTTCTTCTCTTGAGTCAGAGACCTCATTTCTTCACACTAAAGGTGGACACATTCCAGAGTAAGGAAGCCAATTCAGTTTCTGAATGTTTATAAAAGCTAGTAATAGAGACATGGTCTTGGAAGCTGGAGCTTTCTGTGCCAAGAGCTGGGCTTTGGAAGAATGTGCTTTATGAGTCCAAAAAAAACTCAGGATCTGGTAGACTTAGAGGATGGAATTTCTTCCATGAACTGCACTGCACAATGATATAAGAGAGATTTTCCAAGCCCAAGTCAGACACAGGGTAGCAATAGGCAGTAGGAGAGAGACTAGAGAGAGTATGATTAGCACCTAGGTGCCAGTCAGAACCTGAACAGGGACCATTACAAACCTCTTAGCTGAATCAAACTCCAGGAAAAACCAAAGGTCCTGAGAGTTTTGGTGGGCCACAGAGCAAAAGCAGCTTGTTCCTTTCATCTCAAGTTGAGTCCAAGAAAGCCAGGAGCCTTCCAATGGGCCCCCCTTCTCTGAGCTCATAAGGTGGACCCTCATAAAACAGAAATGGTGATGTGGCATGGCTTTTTTAAGAAGAGGGCATCCAGCCATGGCTGGTGTGGCTCAGTGGATTGAGCGCTGACCTGCAAACCAAAGGGTTGCCAGTTCGATTCCCAGTAAGGACATAAATCTGGGTTGCAGGTCAGGTCCCCAGTAGGGAGCATATAAGAGGCAACCACACATTGATGTTTTTTCCCTCTCTTCACCTTTTTCTAAAAATAAATAAATAAAATATTTTTAAAAAGGAGCATCCAGCATGAATTCTGTCCTCTGGGTCTCCTCTGACCGCAGAATGGTGTGAGGGAGGACAGCTGGTGTCCTGCACCCCCAGGAGGAGTGTATGGGAGAGTGCAGGGGGACAGACCTGCAGTGACCTCAGTGTTGGGGTGAGAAAATATAGACTAAACTTGGTGCCAGAGAGGGGTGCAGGCACTCAGCAGTGAGTGGTGGGGTGGGCCCTACACAGGGCACAGATGGGAGGACCACCTGCACATGAGATTCTTGGAGACACTGGGGCAGAAGGTGCTGACACTTGACATCAGTCCACTGACGGTGAGAAGGGAGGGCCGGTGGTGAAGGAAAATCCTGCCTAGACTGGGCATTTACCTAAAAAAGACTTCACACAGTCTAGAAGCAACTGAGTTTATCTTGAACTGAAAGTTTCCATTTTCTACTATCCCCAGCAGGGGATATGACAGTTGTGTTAAGCTCAATCCTAAAAAAAAATGAGTTGTTTATTTTTTTCTGCCCTAGTTTATGACTGACATTAACACCTTCTCCAAAGGGTCATTGAACTTTATGTGCAGAATCAGCAGCACAAATCCTCTTTCTCCTTTCCCTCTGGGCCAAATGGACGTGGGCCTCTAAATCAGTGGATCAAGAAAGGGTAATGCAATTTCAGTGTATTTGGTTATATTATGCTTGTTTGTTTGTTCTGTTAATTAGGATCCTGTTAAACGTGAGATCATATGGTATTTGTCTTTCACTACCTGGCTTATTTCACTTAGCATAATGCTCTCCAGTTCCATCCATGCTATCGTGAAGGGTAGGAGCTCCTTCTTTCTTTCTGCTGCATAGAATTCCGTTGTGAAAATGTACCATAGTTTCTTGATCCATTCATTTACTGATGGGCACCTAGGTTGCTTCCAACATTTGGCTATTGTAAATTGTGCTGCTATGAACATTGGGGTGCATAGGTTCTTTTGGATTGGTGTTTCAGGGTCCCTAGGATATAATCCTAGCAGTGGTATTGCTGGGTCAAAAGGTAGATCCATTTTTAGTTTTCTTAGAAAATTCCATACTGTTTTCCATAGTGGAGAGGGATAGGAATATCCAGGGAAAAGGGGAAGGGTTTAAAGCAACAAGTATGAAAGACACATGGACAAAACCTGGGGGTGGGGGTGGAAATGGGAGGGAGCTGGGGAGGGCTGGGGTGGTGGGCTGGGATGGGAGTAAAAGACAGAAAACTGTATAAGAACAACTATTAAAATAAAATTAAAAAAAAGAATTCTGTATTGGAAAACATAAGGGTAGATACAGACCTCTATTAAAGGTTTAAAAACTTTTTTTGTGCTAAAAAGTAAAAAGAAAGGGTAATACAAAAGCATGCAGTGTGTGCTCCGTGTGCACAAGCAAGGGTCCACTGTGGTGTCATCAGCTTCATGTCAAACTCATTTTACATATGGCCAAATTTTACATCATTTTTGTCTCACTTTCACTGGATGCAAATCATCGAATATTTGACTGATGATTTAAAGACATAAATTTAAAAGTAATGTCATAGACACAGAGCACGAACTGGGGGTTGCCAGAGGGGCGGGGGTGAGGGAGGGAGACTGGGTGAAAAAAGGGAAGAGATTAAGAAGCAAAATTGGTAGTTACAGAATAGTCACAGGGATGTAAAGTACAGCATAGGGAACATAGTGAATAATATTGCAATATCTATGTATGGTGCCATGTAAGTATTGGAACTATTGAGGGGAACACTGTGTGAAGTATATGATTTTCTAACCACTAATCTGTACACCTGAAACATATACAAAATAAAATTGAAAAAAGAACATAATGAAATAAAAGTGCTGACAAAAAAGTCCTTCTAAGTAATGTTTTAGCTACTTTAAAAAAATAAAGTGTTTTGCAAATGGTGATAATAACTCATTACTCCATGTTGTTAGAGTGTACTTGAAATATTTTATGGACTTCTCAGACCCACTGGGCATCTCTCAGTGTGGGCAAGACCTAAGCTGGTAAGGATGATTTGAGGAAGTGTTGAGGAACCATGTCGTGTAAACAATAGCCTAAAGAAGGAAATATTTGGAAGGATCATAAAGACCATTTTCAAGTGTCTGAAGGACAATGGAAGGGGAGATTAAACTTCGATATTCTCAAAATCATAAAAATAAAACCAAGGTTCAGAGCTGAATCAGTTTCTGGTGAGTTACATTCTTCAGAAGCTAGGGAATGAGGAGAACTTTGTCCTGGGATGCTGCGTATGGGCATCCTGCCTTGATCAGGGTCCTGTAGTTTTCATCACTGCCATTCTACAATTGGATGAAATTTCCATGCTGTATGAATTTAAACAGGACTATGGCCATTTTTATCCCCCTGTCACATTTTTTTCCTGGCTTGTGAGTAAAGATTAAATGACCTACTAATGCTCAAAGCACTTTTGAAAACCATTGTCAGATTAGTGCTTGATTTTTTAAAAATTCATCTCTTTCTTCAGTTTGCTGATTTTTTCCCCAAGTAAGATGCATAGTTGTGTTTCTCTCCCACCTCTCTCTGCCTCATGAACTGGGCCTGAGCAAGGGAAGAGTTGTCTGGTGTGTGGGCCTAACAGAAACATTAACTCAGGTGTGGGTTGCGCACTTTGCTCATTTCTCTGGGACACCAGCACCCTACCTTCCACCCCAATAGGGGCTCTGTTTCTGTTCCTGGGGAGGAGTGGGGAAGGCAGCCATGAGCTGTGGCTTCCAAGGGTTCCCCTCCTGTCTGCTTGGATGTCAAGAAAGGCCCAGATCATGACAACCAGGAGGGAAAATTCAGAGGGAGTTTGTGGTTCTAATTTGCTACAACAAATTATTCTAAACCCCAGCATCAACAAAGGCACATTTCAGTGGTTCACAAATGAAAAAAAAAAAAAAAAAAGTGGAATTCTTACTTGGGTGAATGCAGTGATATTTGCCATGTGATTTCCAATTTTGTAACTTCTGCAAAGACAGAAGCCCTACGCTGGGAAGTCCTCCTCACATTCCCTAACCTCTAAACCCTAATTCCTCCCAGACACTACTGAGGAGCTTCCCTTAACCCTACACACTGAGGAAGTCTCATCTTTCAGAATTTCCACAGCATGGTGCTTATGTTTGTTTAGCATAAATTTCGTTATGCATTGCTATTTGCATCATTGTCTTCTCCACAAGATTGCAATTTCTCAATGGCCTTTTCATTTTTATATTTTGCCCAGGATACGTGGTGTGATGCCTGCTCATTGACAGGTAGTGGGTTATTTGTAAAGGAGACAGATTCACAAATCTACATAGCTCATTCAATCACCAAGTCTTCTCTCTGTCTGAGTGAAGCAAACTGTGCAACAGCACCTCAGAGCAGGAGGAAACCCTAAAGTGAGCAGATGAATTAGATACATGATGCTTCAGAATAATTTCACATAAGTGAGTTTGAGCACAATAACCTTCTTTATAGACAATCTTTGTTTCAGAAAACTTTTCTCTCCTCAGTGAAAGTGCCAATATCTGCTTTAAAATCAAAATTCAAGGTTTGGAAAGGTTCAAAATAAAATCTCTGGATTTATACTACAAGTTCCTGGAGAACCAAAAGTGTCTCCTTTTTTTTTTCTTTTTTTAATTATATTTTATTGATTATGCTATTACAGTTGTCCCATCTTCCCCCTTCATTCCTCTCCACCCTGCACACCCCCTCCCACCCACATTCCCCCCTTTAGTTCATGCCCATGTGTCATAAGTTCCTTAGCTTCTACATTTCCCACACTATTCTTGCCCTCTCCCTGTCTATTTTCTACCCACTGTCTGTGCTACTTGTTCTATGTACCTTGTCCCCCTCTCTCCTCTTCCCTCTCCCCTATT